>JAABKJ010000405.1:0-50809 GCA_011634705.1 Andricus grossulariae | reverse complement strand
ACCTCAAAATGAAACAGGCTCGGTTGATGATCACGATAAAAAGTGCAATTTTCAGTTTGAACAAAAAATAAAAATTTGTTCCCGAGATATTGAGTTGCTAAATTGCGAGAAAATGTGTTTTGCTTAGAAAAAGTGAACCAAATCCGAGTAAATCATTCAAGAATTTAGTGGTTCTAATTTCATGGATTTTGAAAATCGTTTTTGGATAGCGATTAAAAATCTATTTTTCAATTTTTAAAAATAATGAAAACTTGCTCCCGAAATATGGAGAGGCTGAATAAGAATAAAAAAGTTTTCATAGAAAAAACTCATTCTGTTCCGGGAAAATAAATATTTAATATGGCGGTATTGTACTGTCACTGTTGTAAAAGTTATAAAAGTGGCTTTTGGTAGAAAATGAAGGTTTAATATTTTATGTTGGAATTTGATTATGGTATTTTGATGCGAACAGCGTGGTAACTAGCTTTATTTAAGAGATTTTTCTTTGAGAAAAAGTATATCATCATTTTACAGTATTTAAAAACTTTTAGGAAGAGGAATATGGTCACGAAAAAGTTTAAAAAAAGATAAGATGTTAGGCATATAAAAAAAAGAAGATATCAGACATGTGTACAGAGAGTCAGGTATCTGGTTATGAATTACCAATCTTTTTATTACTCCAATGAAAATATGAGATTTCGAACAAATCCTTTAACAACATGTACTTGGTTTTTAAATAATTTTTAATCAAAGAAACAACGGAAGATAAAGTTTAGATCGATTCCAAGTGAAAGATTCGCTGCAAAAAAAATAACCTTGCCGGTTAAACTTTACACCAATCGAAGATAATTTCCTATTTTTAACCTTGCCTGGGTAATCTTTCGTCTCATTATCGTTCCATTTTTATTTGAAAAGTAACGAGAATGATGACGCTAGCGCTATCTACCGTCTTTCAAATTCATTAAATTGGAGCGGAATAGCGATTCCCGGCTGTCAGTTTCTTTTTTCTTGGCGGTATAAAATAAGTTCTAATTCTTTTATAATGGTCTAATCTATTTCAGAGGAGATTGATAGGTACACACAATCTTTTAATTTTCTTTTTTGTTGCCATTTCTATGTTTTATACCCAAATTTGCTCACTGCCGTGTGGCGATGTAGATTAAATCAGAATTATTCTCCTAACCTCGCTGAAACTTTCACCGAAATACATTAAATTTTTAACCAATCCAAAATTTTCCGGTAGCACATTTTAACTTTTGTTTTTCCTAAGTCTTATCCTTTTTAAACAATAATTAACTAAGCGAATAGTTGTTTCAATTCTGGTGTCCTGATTTATAGCTCGAATTCACCCATACTATGTCGTTTTCCCATTGCTGCTAAGGGCGTAGCAGACGACAGCTTTTATTCCATCGTAGGATAATCTTTCGCCAAATAGCATGTAAACTTTAACAACCCAAAATTTTACATGCAACAAAATTAAACTTTAGTTTTTTCTGTGAAGTTTCAGAAACAAATTATTCACAAATCTTGTGAACAAAATATATTGTGTATATTGACAAGCTTTACAATTTTCTTCTGGAAATTGTAGGGAATTGAATTGTTTTGAGAAAAATACAATTACAACCGTCTTTATGCGCATTGTGCATTTTAATTCTTCACCAACCGGCTGTAATCTTGTAATGGGAATGTCACGCGACGCCTGAGATGGCCAAACAAGATTCCTGTGTGGTATTGTCAACGAATTTTAGAGTGTTGGTTCTGTTGCAGGAAAAAGTTTGGGTAACACGACAGTTGGAAGGTTCCTTAAACTAAAATAAAACGATTTTTTGCACTGATTTGTAACTTCACGTCAAGCCAAATATTGAGTTGTACACAGACCGCCGCAGATAAACGTTGACATTGCACCTTTTGGCTTGTCATATATTTTCATTGTTTCCTGTATTTCGAGGCATACAAACAAAGGTACTCTTCGGTTATTGCATTATGGTAAAAATTCTTCCATTGAATAAAGAACTTATGACGCCTAGAAAATACGTTTATTTCGCGAATCACCTGGAAACAAATGTTGAAGCCAATTCAAATGGTGGTGGGGGGTGGAGGTGAGACCCTCAATGGTCGTGCCGAGTCAGCATTTTCGAGTAATGCGACTATAAAGCCGGCTAGTCGGCCAAAAATGGTAACTAGTCGGAAAATCGCAAATTCCAATTTGTTGAGTTGGAATTTATGGCAATGCCCATAAGAGTGGCTGAAAGTTATTCACCCTCAACATGTATGATTGTTTCTCAGTATTCCGAACATTATATTAAAATACGGACGTATGTTGAGTATTGCGCTTGAAATATTTTTACACTCCAAAAAAAGATTTGCATATAAATTAGAATGAGAGAATAGTTGTAAGAACTGTAAATTGTACATTGTAATTCTAAATTGTAAATTGTATTGCTAAAAAAATTATTTATGGTATAAAATGATAAAATGAAGCAATTCAATGTTCAGGTATAGTCCTGATTTTAACACCGCATCTATATTAAATTTAGTGAAAATGTATGTGAAGTAATTTACATAAACAGTAGTTGAAAAATAATACACATTAAAATGGAAAGCTGTAAATTGTATATTAAATATAATATACATGTCGGTATGGCAGCGTACTTGTAAACTCAAAGTGCTCTCATTTCTTTAAATCTTGTCAAATATTCGCAACTGGAGTAATAATCTGGAAATCGTCGATTGAATTGCTTTTTATAATTAAAGTGCAACGTACACGTGGAACTTTTTCCAAAATTTGCCCTGAATGGAAGAAATATAATGTGAGTACCATTGATTGTAGGTTTGATCTGTTATTTATTTGTGTAATTGAACTTTTTGACTCGAAATCTAATTTTATTTTTGGTAAACTGGGAGAAGGTATCATGTTTTATTATTAAGAATCGAAAATTACTGCTAAACTTATTTTGCTTTTTGCGTAAAAAATATAATTATCTGAGCGATTATCATGAATGTATATGAAATTTAATAAACACGTCCCTGATAGCGATTACACATGCTTGAGATATTAATTTTAATATACATTGGCATTTTGAAGTTAATACTATTTTTAACATGCCCTTAATAAAATTTTATTTTAAAGAATCGGCTGTTTGTACATTAATCATTTTTAAACCTTTATGCCTTTCCCTACCTTTACTTCTTTCAGATTCCGTCAGCAAATTACTTCACTCATTGATAAAATATATGTGTAATAAATAATTCGCTTAAATCTGAATGGGTAAATTTACCAATAGGGTGATTCACTAATTTATTTTTATTTTTGCATATTATTGTATATGCTCTAAAATTACTAATAATGCCAGAACAATATAAAAAAAAAACTTCTTTTCGAATTGGTATTTGAAAAGGACAAATGTGTACACATCTCAAATTCGTATTTCTGTCGCGCCCATTCCGCCATCTTGATGTGACGTAGTACACCTTCAAAAGCTTGTAAATTCACCGAGCGATTCACGTTTTTCAAAATAAAAATGGAAAGAAAACAGCGTACATAATTGTTAGGCGTGACATGTGCCCCACTACATCTTTAACTTCAACAGTATATTATTGTGAAGATCATTTTAATGATAAGTAAATATATTTATTTTTGATAGAAAAATATAAATAATGTTTTTTTTTGGTAACATAAAACTCTTAATTAACTGATGTTCAACGGTGTTATACATGTGGGATGCCGGGATGTATGTGAGCTCTAACCTCGCAAAATCAAATCGTTTATTCATGTAGCAAGCATTATGAAATAAAGTATTTATAAAAGCATTTATAAATGCATCTATAAGGAAGTGAGGTTAGGTTTTTCAGATAAAATATTCCATATATGTCACGATTCGCCTGAAGCAATTATCATTCATGCATGCCTGGAATTTCAGCGAATAACTACAGGGTGCGTCTGCTAAATCGGGACAAATTGAACAGCGGCCCTTAGTGACGTCATATTGGGATGCCGAGATTTGTTAGGGACCCTTTTGACAACGCACAGAAGATAATAATACAGTGGATTCGAATCTGGGTTGTTAGGAGGCCAGAACCCTTTGGACCAAAAGGTTTATTTTCCAATCTTTCAACTCGCTTAGTCCTAGCAGCCTCGGAAAGCATTTGTCGAATCTTTATTGCGTATTATTGGTACCTTAGGCCCTCCTTGGCAATGCGATGTATTGTTTGGTTCACTCACATGTAAAATGGATCACAATTTTTGCAAATATCTCCCTGGGTCCTCAGAAATCAGTGCCTAAGACGACTGCTGGGGTCCTCGATGTGCGTTTTCTGAAGTGAATTTTTCTTGCCGACATACCAGAACCTTCTCTGGACTGCTCGGAACTGGTATATTTCGCCACAACATTATAAACAGTTGATCTCGGGTAACCAACCCTCGTGAAAAGAAAGACATTACAGGAGACACGGATAATAATAATATCTTATAAGAGAAGAGGGCCTCATCTAAAATGAAAAAGCTTAAACCATTTGCATAAATAGAAAGCAGCTGTCGAGAAAAAAGGGTTGAAAGAAATCCAGAGCATGACTCATCCCGAAGAGAAAAATCGTGAAGATAAGAGCAAAGTTAACATTAAATTTAATTTTTAAAATATTATTTTGATTATGTGCCCCTTTTTTTTTTTGCTTCTCCGGAAAGGTGCCGTTCGGGTAGTTCTAAATTTTCCTTACAATATACTCTGCACCAAAAACACCCTAAAACGTTAGCAGCAAGGGGACTCACATAAAAAAGCACCCTGAAATGTGAAAGGCAAAGGGACTCCCATGAAAAAGCTCTCCAAACTGTTAGAGTCAAGGAGATTAATGCCAAAAAACACAACAAATCTTGAGAGTCAAGCGGACTCACCAAAAACCATCTTAAAATGTAACAAACAAGGAGAACCATTCGCCACAATCTTTTCTTATTTTATTATTAACTACTGTGCTATAATAAAATCGTTTTAAAAATTTTATTTAGAAGACATCAAAATTTTTATACAGCTACAAAAAAGTGAGAATAAAATAAAATTATGGTTACATGTAATTAGCGGATCTAACTGGATTTCCAAGGTTATCATAATTCTTACTGAATCTGTTGCATAAATCGCTTCTTGAACGTTGCAAAAACGATCTCCAAACGGGGTAAATATCCCGTGACGACTGGGTTGCATTTTTATTAAAGCATACATTGTGATCCAAATAAAGCCGAACCGATCAAAACTATTAAGTAACGTTAATTTCCGTGATAAGATGAACATCACACCAGATCTTTTGTTGTTTTTCCCAATTTGATGATATTCATTGAAAATGAACCTTAATTAACCGTTCTAATCATTTTAGGTGTGTTTAGGGCCCCAAAAAACGCGGTTCGAACTCCTTTTGAAAGTAAAAGAAAATTATGCAATTGTTTTTACACCAAATTGGATAAGATTCGGAAGTGAATGATGAAAATAAATAACATTTGGTTTTAATTATTCAATTAAATTTTTGTTTGAAACAAAAATCATGAAAAGAAATTGGAGAAAACTCTACTTCATAACAAGAATTTCTTTTCACTTTTTATTTTTTAGCCTTGCTTTGCAGTATAAAATAAATACACTTACTGGTTTAAAAGTATAATCTTCAGACACCATCAAATGCTAGTGATCCGTAAAGAAAAGCGGTTTCTATAAGTTTTACGGAAAAACAAGTTTTCCATCTATTTGTGTGCTACAAGCGGGTCATGGTAAACTTCTGAAAACAGCTTTTTCTAAAAACATACATATACGCGGAGAAAAATGGAAGGTCAGTTGGGCCATCTAGATGTGCAGACAGACTATATTGCAGGGTCAACTATAGGGCAGTCCTTGAAGATGGCTAAAGCAACTTTCTCTAGAAGGTTGAAACAAGAGGTTCAAATCGATCATCTCAGAATTTCGAATTGGTCATCTCGAATGGTCGACTCAAGCGTCATAGAGAGTCGAACCGAGTATCACAGAGGACGGAATTGATTATTATAAAGTGTCAAATCGCTCATCATAGAGGATCGACTTGGTCATATCAGATAGTCGACTTGATCTTCTCGGACAGGCGACCTGGGCACCTCAGGCGGTCGATTAGATTATCCTATATTTTCTATATTTGTTGTCCTTTTCCGTCTTATTCCAGTCTCTCTCTTATAAGAGATTGGCCACCTAAGAAATATAATATGTGTGGTGCTCAATTTTGTCAGTAACTTTTTGTTATACATATTATATACTAATAGGTAGGTTCAAAAATGTTAACATATAATTTATCTAATTAATTAATTTTTTACTGAAGATATCTATGTAATATTTTGTAACAAGCTTGGGAAAAATATTTTGCTCAGAAATATTAACTCACACATAAAATATATTATTTTAGTAATTTATATGTATTATTATGAAATTATTTGAATTTAGATTTTGAGAAAGTACATATTTTGTATTATTGAAAATTAAGAGTTTAAAAACTGTTTTCGAAGGAAATTTTTTGAATTTTCACTTTTACTTTATAATCATCTCACTTTATTGAAAACGCAACATTCATTTACGTAACTGATGAATGAATAAAAAAACAGTTTAAACAACGTAATGATATATCAAAGGCACACATCGAAATCACTATTTTATGAAGAGACCAACCTTGAATAGTGATTCAAATTTAAATTTTTGGCAAAAATAAAATTTTAATCCCGAGACATGGGGATGCTGAATTAGAATAAAAACGGCTTGGTATAAAAAAAATTATTCGGTTACGAGAATTTGAAAATTAAAGCTTTAGATATCACAGTATTATGGTAGATTTTTTTGTGGGTGTAAATCAAAGAAAAAAAAAAATTTATGAAATGATAGTAATTTCTACAAATATCAATGTGAAAACGTTGTAAAAATGATTACTACGTTAAAATTGAAAACCAATTTTAACTAAAATTTCATAAAAATTTTTTTTTTTAATTCATATGTTCCTTCTTAATCAATCTTACCATACACTTTTTAGATTTTATTTATTATTTTTCAATTATTGTATCAAAAAAATATATTTCAAAAACACTGCATTATTCTACTAAAAAAAATTCTTCCAAATATATAATATTTGAACCAGGGTGACCTAATCAAGTACGATCCTATTAATTTTTAGTGTTAGAAGAAATTAAAAATATCATAAGCAGAAAATTCCATAGTAGAAACAATGTAAAAAAAAGTATTTTATATATGGACCTCCTAACAAATTTTTCGGAGGGGGCCTACACGTTTCTAATTATTCCACTGAACAATTTACTTACCATTTCAAATAGTAAGGCTGATGATCTCGCGCAGTGCTTATTGCAATTCGAAAAAGGAGATCGAAATCACTTGCAAAAGTCAAACTCACAATTCTTCCCTTACTGTGCAAACTAGTTATTATAACAGCTTACATGTTCAACTGTACTATTTCAAGTGGTTATTGAAGCTGCTTGTTCTAGTAATCTTTCTTTTTACAATTTGAAGTAGTATTGCTGACTTTGAGTTTTGTATATTTTGCGATCACTATCTTATTCAGTATCAGAAACTATTTAAATTCTTTCTTGTACAATGCAAACTAGTAAAGTTCAAGTTAACAATGCATGAAAGTGAATCTGACTATATATTTTTTTCGTGTATTTAATTGATTATGGAAGTTTAACTGGATTCATGATTTCAATGCGAGGCATTGAGCCCTTAATGAACTCTTAAGTAATTGTTGTTACCAGTAATTTTGGAGGTTTCACTTAAGACTTCCCGGTGCATTATTCATCCTTACTCAGTCTCCCTTACCCCTGCCCTCTCTGTGTTTAGCTGGTGGGTGGTAACATTTAGATATGGAGGCTTATGCTGAAATTAAAAATCGAAGTTAACAGTTAATTTCAAAATAGAGGTTACCCTGTAATATTGAAGATGGAGTTTAGCGAAATTAAAAAATAGAGATTATTATTCAATTTAACAATACCTTTAAGACTCTTTCGTCATTTAGAGTATCTGTTTGTGTAAACGACCTGGCGCCATTCAGGCCAATTAAAACTAATTTCAATTTAATGTAGAATTCAAAAAGTAAACCTTTATGATTGGCCTATACTTAGCCAATATTCACTACTTCCAAAAAGATAGGTTATAAAGTTTATATTTGATGTATGTTAAAATTTCAAACATTTTTAACAGTGGGGTCTACGATAAACTTCTTTTTTTTTAAATGAATTTTCCTCGTGAATGTTCTTCTTCAGTGGGAAAACTTGTGTGACAGGGTGATACCGACTAAAACACCGATCTAATAAACGATGTGAATATCGTATTTATTTTCGCTATAGCAAATATTTGACGGATTTAATTTTCATTTCAAAAGTCACTCTCGATGAAGTTCATCGGTTAATAAATTAAAATTTTAAAATCCAACTCTTTCGTTACAAAAAAACCTTTAAAAACTGTCAAGGAGAGTCCACAATAGGATTTGAGAAACCGACGTAGCATTGACTTGACGTAGATTTGACATTAGGGATGGCCAAGTCGATTCCGATTCCTTCGGAGAATCGATTCTTGGCGTCGATTCTTCGATTCTTCGGAATCGATTCTTGGTTCTAGGTAATCGATTCTTCGAAGGAATCGACATCGATTCCGAACACAGAGTTAAGACAAAATAAATGTTCGTTTTCCTAAAGGTTATCTGTAATTGGTTAAGGGCGCGTTCCGGTTATTTCATTGGAAGTCTTTTCCGTTGGGTGGATTCCTGCTTTCGTATCGACTTTCTCACTTTTCAAATGAGTTGTCGGATAAGTTTGTCTCTGTCTTCATAAACTTGCGTTGCGTCAGTTACAACGCAACTGGAATCGAAGAATCGATTCCTACCTTCGATTCCTCGGAATCGACGCACCTGGCGGAATTGAGGAATCGAAGAATCGATTCTCACCGAGCGTTACCCATCCCTAGTGAGAGCCCCCTCCCTGGTATTCAGACTATGAAGCACATTGTGCCACACCCGTGTCTATTGTCAATACAGTATACCGAATCTGGGCACCTTCACCGAGATAGATCTTGGCACATTCGACTGTTTCCAACGCTCTGAAAATGTAACTCTCCAGTGCCAGGCGTATCCCATAGCACAGTGAATAACGTGAACCTCTTTGCGTAGCAAAGTGAGCCTCATACACTCTGCTATCCGGCTCGGAGAGGAGTGGAGGGGTGGAGGATAAAACCTTTTTTACTTTTTACTTTCCCTAGCGGACCGCGTGAACGTAACGATCGGGCAATTGCCTAACCGTTCCGTTCACGAGGTCCCCTAGGGTTTCTATTTCAAGATAGATTTTAGACATTTGCATAAGAAGTTCGAAAAATGAACAGAAAATTTAAAGTGATTCAAGGATTAAAAGAAATTATTCAGCAATCTGTACTGCCACTTTCAACAAAGTTATGCTAATCTAATAATTTCTTAATGTATCCAAAGCTCCGATGAAACTTCAACACTAGCTTTTTTTTCAGTCACATTCTCACTTTGAGGACCTTACACAACCGTAGAATTGTACAATTACACAGAAAACTTGCCTGACACTTGGAAAGTTACATATATATTTTACTATTAATAAACTTACCATATGTTTGCCGCAATGTGTACCAGGTGCTGCTGGGTGCAACATTGTTGTGCAAGTTCCGTCTACGACGCACCAAAGTTTAGAGCATATCTAATAACATAAAGTAATTACTAAACCGATTCCTCATTTTAGCGAAGCAATTAATATAATTTATACGACAATGTTCTTTGCTAAGAATAGGTAAGAAATTTATATTATCATCGGAGATGGTAATTACCGATCAGATGAAGATACTAATCACATTACGTGAAAATGAAAATTCACACTATCGATCTAAGATAACCCTCAAATTCAGAATTTTTGGATTTTCTAAAATTTTTAATATTAGATTTTATCTGTGAAAAAAGATCGCTCCGCTGGCAATCGAACCACAGGTTTACCGATTGCCGGTCGGGTGCTCTTTTTCACTAAGCTACTGGAGAGATCGAAAAAAGAATCTTACTTCACAGATATGACAAACGGTAAGGTTTTCTGTAATATCAATCATGGGATTTAAGAAATCTGTATTATCATCGGGGATGGTAATGACCGATTAGATGAAGATACTAATCACATTACGTGAAAATGAAAATCCACACTATCGATCTAAGATACCCCTCACATTCAGAATTTTTGGTTTTTTAATATTAAAAATGTTAGAAAAACGAAAAATTCGGTGTGTGTCCTTCCGTGCATCCGTCCGTTCATCCATCCTTTTTAATTTTTTCAAGGAGGGGAAGTGAGGGAAAATTGTGGGAAGGAAAGCAGAGGAAATAGGTTCAATGAAGGGAGGGGGAATTAGCGAAAGTAGGGGAAATGAGGAGAAATGAGGGGAGGGGTAGTAGAGAAAATGAGAGAAAGTGAGGGTAAATGAGGGGAAGGGAAGTAGGGGGAATGGGGAAATGAAGCGAGGGGAATTAGGTGAAATTAGGGGAAATGACGAAAGGCGAATTAAGGAAAATAGAGAAAATAGGAGAAGTGAGGAGAAAAGAGGGGGTGATAAGTAAGATGAGTGAGAAGAAATACGAAGAATTAGGGGAAGCGAGGGGAAATGAGGGGTGGAGAAGTAGGGGAAGCAAGAGGAAATTAAGGAGGTGAAGTAGAGGATGTGAGGGGAAGTAGGGGAAATAATTAGAATGATAATTAGCAGGGAGGGGAAGTGACGGCCGGGGAAGGAAAGTAGAAGAAGGGGAGTTTAGCTGAGGAAGCAAGGAGTGGGAGGATTGGAGAAGCAAGACGCTGGGGGGTTGAGGGGAGGGAAATATAGGGGGATTAGGGGAGAGGAAGTATGATGCGAGGTTTATACGACTTAATTAACGTCTTATTAGGCTACGGAATGCTTTTTTGTAGGCGAACTGAATTAATAGAGCTTAACAAGAAAATCCAATTATTTCTTGTTCAGCTAATGCTCTTTCTTTGAACAACCTATGATTATATTTTTGGTTGAGTATTTATGTCTTATGGTTAAAAATCTTATTATTTAATTGAAAATTTGACTATTTTCATAAAACTCCAACTATTTTGTAAGAAATTACTCCTTTTGGTTGAAAATTTATCTCTTTGGGTAGAAATTAGATCCTTTTTGGTTAAAAATTTAACTGGTTCGTTGAAAATTGATCTATTTTTAATGAAAATTCAATACTTTTATTTAAAAGTAATCCTTTTTGGGTTAAAAATACATACATTTTGGTAGAAAATTTATAGTTTTGTTTTGAAGGTTCAACTGTTTTGTAGAAAATTCAACAATTTGATTGAAATCTTGTTTCCTTTTCGATTGAAAAATATTTTTTTGTTAAAAATTCAACTCTTTCGGTAGATATTTAACCTTTTTTGGTTAAAAATGAAATTGTTTGCAAAGAAATTAATCTGCTTCGATTGAGTATTTAACTATTTAATTGACAATTCCTTTTTTTGTTGAATTCAACTGTTTTTTATTTAAAATTAAGTTTTTTTGGTTAAAATACCAACTGCCACATTTTGCGTTGAAAATTTCTCTTCTTTTGTAGAAGATTTATCTCTTTGGTTAAATTAAATCTATTTTGTTTAAAACTCGTTTTTTTTTTGGTTGAAAATTAAATTATTCAACTGAAAATGTATGTCTTCCAGTTTTGGTAGAAAATTGATCAGTTTTAGTTGAAAATTCGTCGTTTTGGTTTGAAAATTCATCTCTTTTTGTCAAAATTTAATCTTTTTTGGTTAAAAATGCAACAGTTTGATGAAGAATCGGTTGGAAATAATTTTTGTTACCTGAAAATTTAACTATTCGATTGTTGGTTAAACAAATAATCTTTATTAGTTCCAAATTTAACTATTTGGTTAAAAATTCATCTAGTTTGTTAAATGTGCAATATTTTTACTGAAAATGTTGAGAATTTGAAGCTTTCTAAATTGAATTTAATATTATAGTTCCCTCATAAATTTTATTTAAAAGTAATAAGTATTACCCTATTTTTATTACAAATTTTCTTACTTCCCCTATTTTAGCAGTGAGGGGAGGGGAAGTAGGGAAATCAGGGAAATTAGGGGATGGGAAGTGAGGGAAGTGAGAGGAAACGAGGGGAGGTGAAGTAGGGAAAGTGAGGGAAAATTCGGGGAGGGGAAGTAGGAGAAATTAGGAGAGGGGAAGAAGAAGAAAGTAGGATAGGGAAAGTGAGCGGAAATAAGGGGCGGGGAGGTTTGGCAAGTGAGGTAAAATGAGGACTGGGGAAGTAGTGGAAATATTGGTAGAGAAAGTAAGGGGAAATTAGGGCGGGGGGGGAGTAAGTTGTAATGCGGGGAGGGGAACTGAGAAAAGCAAGGAAAAATTAAGGGGGAGAAAAACTAGTATAAGAGAGGGGAAGTGGGAGTAGGGGAAGTAGTGATGGAGAGGGGAAAGTAGGGGAGTAGGATTCAAATGCAGAGCTCTATCAAAAATGGCTTATTTGAAAAAATTTGGTGCTTTCATATAGCTCTCGTAACTCGTGCGCTTAATATATTGATCTACGACATTTTCAGGCACACCGTATCATAGGGGCAAATGCAAATAATAGCCACACTTCTTTCATGAGGATCATTAAATCAACGATGCGAGAAAAGTCTATTTGAAATAAACATTTAATAAACGAACAAAATCTATATTTGGGTCGTTGCCAAAAAATTGTGAAATTTGGACTATAATTTTTTTTAATGGCGTAAGTGCCAAATTTCTGAAATGCATTTTATTGACTTTAGCTAATTGTTTTGACCTAACTCATGTCTCTGTAGAAGATTATGATAATCCAAATAATTTTCAACTATTTTATGACAGTTTTTGTTTGAAAATTAATTTTCTTAACTGAGAATTTAACTATTCAACTATTTGGTGAAAAATTAATCTACTTTGTCGGAAATTCAAAAATTGGGATAAAGAGTTATTTCTGGTTGTAAATTCAGCTTTTTTAGTTGAAAATTTAACTACTTGGTTAAAATATGAACTACTTTGTTAAAAATTCAGTTTTATGGTATAGATTTTTGATTTTGGTTGAAAATTTAACTATTATCTTGAATTTTTGTTTGTTTGTTAAAAATTAATTTTTTTAAATGAACATTTAACACTTTTATTTTCGGTGAAAATTTGTTTTTCTTAGTTGAGAACTCATGTGTTTTGTTGAAACTTTTCGTAGAATATTAATATTCTTGTCATAAAAATAATCTTTTTGATTAAAAACTTACCTATTTTGCTAAAAATTCAACTATTTGGATACAAATTTAGTTTTTGTTTAAAATTGGTTGAAATGGAGTATTTTGATGAATTGATTCATTTTTTGGGTAGAAAATTAATGTTTATTCTAGCAAATTAAACTATTCAGTTGAATATTCATGTATTTCATCAAAAGTTCGTATTTTTTGCTAAAAAAATAATCTTTTAGCTTCAAAATTCTACTATTTGGTTGCAAATTCATGTATTTTTAGAACAATTTGTTTCATTTTTGATGAAAACTAAGATTCTGGCTAGAAAATTCATCGCTGTGATTGTAGATGTAATTATTCTGTTGAAAAATAGTTGTTTTCTGGTTGAAAATATATTTTTCAACTAAAAAGTTAAATTTTCTATTTGCAGTTCCATCATTTTGGTTTAAAATTCATCTCATTAATTAAAAATTTAGCTATTTCATGCGAAATTCGTTTTTTTTACATAAAGAATTAATTTTTTTTACTTTAAATGTAATTATTCCATTTTTGGCTAATAATTTATCTTTTTGATTGATTTTTCAAATCTTTTTATTCATTTTTTATGGTTAAAAATTTATCTGCATCGTTAAAAATTCATGTATTCGTTAAGAATTCTTCTTTTTCCATAGAAAATTGACCTTCTTGGTTGAAAATTCATGTTTTGTTCGAAAATCTGTGGATGAAAATTTAACTATTTTGTGGAAAAATCTTTGTTTTTTTCGTTGAAAATTTATTTTTGAACAGAAAATTTGATTATGTTAAAAATCTCGTTCTCTTTTGATTGAAAATTAATTTTTGTACTGAAAATTTAACTATTAAATTTTTCATAAAATATTGAGGCTTTTTAGTTGAAAATTCATATATTCTGTTGAAAATAAAATAATTTTGTCAAAAGGTTTTGGTTGAAAATTCGCCTAATCTAGACATTTTTAAGAGTTTTCTCCCCCTGGACCCTAAGTGATTGGCAAAATAGTCATACAGAAAGAAAATATTACCTTGAAACTCGCCAATTTTCCCTAAATAATGGAAAATTCCCAATTCTTTGGGAGAATATATTTTCCTTGTCAAAATGGAGAATTTTTCTCCAAAATTTTTGGAAATATTCCCGAAATTTTTTATATTGTAGATTCATCATGTTTTATTCGCTTAATCCCCAACTATAAATTTGAGAACTAGTTAAATCGGATTTCTCGAAACATTACAATGCTTTTCCTGCGATTGTGAGTTCATTCGCCGTTGCGCTTGCAGTTTCTACCCCCGAGGGACGTCACAGTCGAGTTATTTTCTTTTATACAAATTTAACTTTACCTCCTGCAATGGTGAGCAAACTGACGCTTCTCTCAGTCCAAATTGAAGTCGACACTGGTGTTCTGCATTGTACATGGCTCCAGGAGGAAGGTCTGGGTAAGCATAATCGTTATCTGCAGGTTCGTCCTCCAGACACGTCCCTTTACCTTCGCTGAAAAATATTTACAAAAGCTTTCAGGGGATTATAGTCACGTAGAGAAAACTGTATTATTTTCGGAACAGAACGTATGCTGACAATTGCAGGAAGATAAACAAGAGACGCAAAAATGAAAGAGAAGCTGAAGAATATGAGAGTTTATTTAGAAGAGCCAAGTGCAGAAATTTCCCTACTTAGCCGCACTTAAAAAGGGATGCTCACAAGGTCCTGATCAATATTTTTATTGAAAATAATAGTATATTGTGGACCAAGGATGCGAACTAGTCTTTGTACGGCCGAGCGTAAGTTTGCAATAACTCGGCTGCGCGTATTCGGAATATTAGTATATTGTTCAACATGGAAGCCAACCAGTATTTTTTGTGCCGAGCATGGGTTTGTAATAAGTTGGCTGTACTTATTTAGAATGATAGTATATTGTGCACCAAGAAAGCGAACTAGTATTTTTATGGCCGAGTGTGACTTTGCAATAACTCGGTTGCGCTTATTTGAAACGATAGTATATTGTGCACCAAGGTAACGAACTAGTCTTTTTACAGCCCAGCGTGAGTTTGCAATAAATCGGCTGCGTTTATTTGAAATAACAGTATATTGTGCACCAAGGATGCGAACTAGTCTTTTCACATCCGAGCGTCAGTTTGCAATAAGTCGGTTGCGTTTATTTGGAATATTAGTAATTCGTGTAGCAAGGAAGCGAACTAGACTTTTTACGGCCGAGCATGAGTTTGCAATAAGTCGGCTGCGTTTATTTGGAATATTAGTAATTCGTGTATCAAGGAAGTGAACTAGTTTTTTCACAGTGAGCTTGAGTTTGCAATAATTCAGCCGCACTTATTTGGAATAATAGTATATTTTGCACCAAGGATGCGAACTAGTCTTTTTACAGCCGAGCATGAGTTTGCAATAAGTCGGCTGCGTTTATTTGGAATATTAGTAATTCGTGTAGCAAGGAAGCGAACTAGACTTTTCACGGCCGAGCATGAGTTTGCAATAACTCAGCTGCGCTTCGTTCTTACAAACTCGCGCTCGGCCTCAAATATATTTCGTTTTCCCGGTACACACGATATTTTATGTAATAAGAGTATGGATTTCCGAACTTTCTCATGAAATGACATACTTTACTGTTCCAAAGCATGCAGAGAAAACGAGGAAACTCTACTTGTGTTACATAAAAGATGCCACAATATAGCCGTGCATTATTCAGTGTGTCTACCTGACGGATGATTTTAAATTCACGGGTTTCTCCCGGTCAATTGGTAATTTTTCCGGATCAGTTTGAAAGAGTTCAAAAGATTTGAATGATTTCAAACGATTTTTAAAGAAATCAAGAAATTTCTGAACATTTTAAAAGATTAAAAAGACTTCGAACAGGGAATGTTGAAAATAAAATTAAAATTCTGAATTTGAATAGAAAATTTTTTAAATCGGTTCTTGTGAATCTAAGTTAAAATTATTTACCAAATTCCCGCTCCAGGTCAGAAATTCTCCGTTGCGAGTGAAATAATAATTTTTGGAAACAATTCCCTGTCCTAAAGTCTAAATTATAATTTTTGACGAATATTTCCTGTTACAAAGTGAAAATTATAATTTTTGACGGAAATTTCCTATTCCGGGTCACAATTACATTTATTTCCAAAAATTTTCTGTTCCAGGGAATTTTTCTCGAATTCCCTTCTTCCAAATCAGAATTAAAATCCATTTTCAAAATTCCCGTTCCACGAAAAAATGTCCTGTTCTATGTCAGATTTGAATTTGTTACGGAAATTCCTTGTTCCAAGCAAAAATTATATTTATTTACATTGCCCACAATACACACAATAAACGCAATATTTCTCTTCAAAATTAGCAATAGAATACGAATAAAATATTACTTTTTAAATATCACCCGCATAAGACTCTTTTATAGAGTCCCAAAAAAATCTTATAAATGAAAAAATGAGTTTTGCGAGTTTTTGGCGCTAATTATGATTTTTTTGCGATTTAGGAATAATGAAAATCATTCCTAATACACAAAATACTACTTTATACTGCTAATTAGATACTAGCATAAATTGTTTAAACAATTTATTGTTTTTAGCACGTTTCTCTTAGAATAGAGATAGAAAGTCGCTGTTTTTTCAAAAATGTTCCACTTTTTGTCGAGTTTTCAAATAGAGTGAAGTAAGAGTTCATTATCGTTAACATGATTAATTGTTTAAACAATTTTATATTATTGTGGATAATATTCTCTTTGGATAATGCTAAAAATTGCGTTTTTTTCTTAAACTTTCAACTTTTTGTTCACTTCTCACTTGGAGTGAGTTAATATTTAATCAAAATTAGCAAAAATGATTGTTCACATAAATTATTATTGTTTATAGCTATCTTCTTCGATATTAATAGAATATAGTTGCAGGTTTTTTCTGAAATTTTTTACTTCTTGTCTACTTTTGATTTTGAGTGAAGTAATAATTATTTTAAGTTAACGAAAAATAGTGTTTAAACAATCTGTTGCTATTGTTAATAATATTCTCTTCGCCTAATGGTAGATAGTTGCGGTTTTTTTCTTAAGTTTTTAACCATTTGTATATTTTTCAATTGAAGCGACTTAACAATTGATTAAATTTAACTATAAATAATTTTTCAAACAAATTATTATTGCTTATAACAATCTTCTTCTATAGTTATGCTAGATAGTTGCAGTTTTATTCTGAAATTTTTAACTTTTTGTCCACTTTTCCCTTATTGAGGTAATTATTAATGCAAGTCAACAAAAATATTTATTTAAACAATTAAATATTGTTTATAACTATTGTCTCTCAGATAAGTGCTAGAAAGTTGCGTTTTTTCTGAAATATGTAACTTTGTATTGCCTTTTCAGTTATGAACAAGTAATAAATAAACATGAGAGATAATAATATTTTGAACAATCTCTTTCTTTTTTGTGAATGTTTTTTTCCGAAATAAAACAGATATTTGAAATATGCTTCAAACTTTCTACATTGATCATATTACACGTACAGACCTAGTCCTATCACCCATCATTATTCCATTTTTTGTTCTTGTCTCTTGTGTAAGATAGCCTTTTTGTTTAAATTATTATTTTTTAAACTTTGGGGAAAGACCCAAAATAATTCACTCAGAAAAATACAATGCTATTAAAAAAATGATTCTTTTTGAGGTCCACTTATTATTTGTTTAGAACTAAAAAGTCAAAGCAAAACTAAAGATTTCAGAAAAAAGCAACTTTATAGCATTACTCTAAAAAAAGATAGTTATGAACGATAAGCAATTGTTCAAATGAGCATGTTTGTCAACTTGCATTAATTATTAACTCGCTAAGTGAAAAGAGGTAAAAAAGTTTAAGAGCTCACAAAAAACCGCAGCTTTGTAGCACTTATCTGAGAGAAGATAGTTATGAACAATAATAAATTATTTAAACAACTATGTTTATTAACTTGCATTATTTGTTACTTCACTAAGTAAAAAGGGAGCAAAAAGTTGAAAATCTTCAGAAGAAACCGTAACCACCTAGCATTAATAAAAAGAAGATAGCTATAGACAGTCATAATTTGTTTGAATAATTATTTTGCTAAATTGAATTTATTATTAACTCACTCCAAGTGAAAAGTAAACATATAGTTGAAAATTTCAGAAAACCGCAATTTTCAGCATTATTCAAGAAAACATTGTTAACAACAAGAAAAAATTGTTTAAATAATTATGGTTGTCAACAATAAATAATTATTACCTCAATCTAATTGAAAATTGTACAAAAATTGGAAATTTTTTTGAGAAAGCCGTGACTTTCTACCTCTATTCTAAAAGAAAATTGCTAAAAACAACAATAAATTATTTAAAAGATTGATGTGAATATTTAATGAGTAGTATAAAGTAGTATTTATGTATTAAAAACAATGTTCATTTAAAAAGAATGTACAAAAAATCATAATTAGCGCCAAAAACTCGAAAAACCTATTTTTTCACTAATGGGTTTTTATTAGGGACCCTGTCAAACAGACTTATGGGGGTGATATTTAAAAAATAATATTTTATTTGTATTCTATGGCTAATTGTGAACAGAAATGTTGAGTTTCAACTTGATTCAGCTAATATTGACGATTCTGAATAAAATTTACAAAAATGTATTTTTTCTTAATGGAAATACGTGTTAAACTTCATGAGGCTTGACCGACCTCTGAATATCACTAAAAAAAATGGATTAATTTTTTTGTGGATTCGAACTGGATTCGGACATTGATGGCTGGTCGTTCTTATTTAATTACTGTCCATTTTATTGAAAGTGATTAGTTCTTGTACTCGCCACTCATGACTCTAAATTTCTGTATGACTTGTTTATTAATAGAAAAAAAAGAAACTGTAGAAAAAATCATAGCTTAAGTCTTAGCTGAAAATTCCTGTAGAGGAACCTCGGCGGATCCTGGACATGCTCCTGGACACGAGCCTGCTCACGAACCTGTACAGGTAATCTTGATGGTACCTGTACATGAATTTGGGGAAGGAAACTACACATGATCCTGCAAAGGAACCTGTATGCAAGCTAACCTTTGAATGATCCTGTACAGGCTCCTTTAAAAAGTGATTTGAGACACGAGTTCATGTACAGGAACTTGCTCAGGATCCTATACGTGAACCTCCATAGGAACTGATCCGCGAGGGTTCGCTAGTGGCTTGGCTCTCTCGATAGTAAGTTCTATCTTAAAGGGAATAAAAGGAAAGCAACTGTATAGCTGTCAGCGACATGAGTTTTTGCGATGGCTTTCTGTAAAGGACCCCATACGTTTTTCTGTATAGAAACTCGTGTCTCAATTTACTTTGCAAAGGAACCTGTAAAGAAACCTATACTTGATGATTCAAAGGTTCCTTTGTGGGTGCAGGTTTCATTGCAGGATCATGTAAAGTTTCCTTTTTCAAATTCCTGCAAAGGAGCCGTCAAGATTAGCTGTGCAGGTTCGTTTGTATGATCGTGTCCAGGAACATCTCCAGGATCCTCCGAGGTTCCTGTGCAGGAATTTTCAGCTGGGGTGAAAGTCTCGTAGTCTAGTTTGTTCACAATTTTGTTTGTTTGGTTTTGGAACCGCCAAGAACGGATTCTTGGTCGGTTGTTAAAAGTGCGTTCATATTAAAAGTGTGATGGCCGGGGTGTGTTTGTATTGAAAGTGTGATAGTTGATCATTGATAGTGTATTGAAGAACGTCTAAGATAGGTTGAGACTTGCGATTAGTTGGATCGTATTGGATTCCGAGAATCCGCCGATGAACGGCAAAGTAAAGGTTTGCTGCCGAGGGTACTAAGTTTATAATTTCAAAATCATGTAAAGGCTCCTCCCGGAGGGTTTTCCATTCGCTGAAGTGTTCTAAATGGGTTGTACCGAAGCACATAGTATGAAGGTACAAGCAAATGCGGGAGCTAGTGAACAAATTTTTGGTCTCAATAGACTTTGATCTTCTGTGATCTAGTTGTCTCATTTAATAGCCTTCATCCTTTTCTCACTCATATTTGTGTCCGGTCATCAAGGGGCGGGACAACTTCGGGCAATAAGTCTAGGCATCGCTTGTTTCGATTGGTTACATATCGATTGTTACAAAGTTTAAATCGCAAGGTGACTATAATGACTTACTCTAGAAAATTAGTTATGTCTCTTCTCGAGCATCTGGACCAAGCTACAATCACAGTGTCCGCTTCAAATGACGGTGTCATCACATGCAGGGTGTTACCATCACGCCTGCTACAGCCAATTTTGTCTGTATCGTGATACATCCCAAAACTATATGAAAACAAGTTAAATATTAAACAAAAGAGTTATTACGAAATTGTAAAACAGTTCTCACACCTATCTGATCTATAGACTATTTATAAGGATATAATGTTTCAATGAGAAATGATCTGAATCAACATGAAACCATGTGGGCTTGTTTTGCTAATACTATTAATGGATACGTAATCTATTGGTGCAGTATATAGAATAGTTCAAAAATCTGTTCTGTTGGACTGAACGAAATCCTGGCTTACTTGTGGCCTAACTCGTGGGCAATGGTATGCGCCAGAGTGATCCCGTTGTCCTCGTTGACGCTGCAACTTCGATCAGGTTGACACATACCCGCCACATGGGCTACCCCAAGAGTGCTACATGGTGTGTTGGCTCTTGAACATATATCTTCTCGAGTAATCAAAATCGCAACGTCATGGTGATTAGGATGTGAATCCTCGCCAGGATTTAGTTTCTGCTGCCACTTGCAAAAGTTGTACAGAGTTCGGTCAGCATTGACTGTGATATTCAATCCTGGCTGAAATTAATCATGTTTAATGAATATAGGGTATGCAATAAGCATACAATGTGCATCTACTGCACAATCATACCTTTGCTATATAATTATGAAACTGATGTGCAGAGATATCGACGTGTCCAAATGAAAAGGTTCTATCTTGGAGAAACCAAATGAAAAGGTGCGTGGGTTAGCACCTTTTCATTTTGTCTTCACGAGTTAGCACCTTTTCATTTCGTTTCTCCGAGATGAAACCTTTTTATTTGGACACGTCGATACATCTTCTATACAACCAACAATCTAAAACTTAATAAAAAAACCTGAAATAAAGCACAACAGGTGCAAAAATAATATTTTAACATACTTCATAGCCTAAAATGTTATCAAAAGAGGGGAAATAAAATGTTTTTCACAGAGATAAGAAAAAAATAGGAGGATAAATGATTTGAAATAAAATAAATATATATTTACTATATTCAGTTAAATATGAAATGATTAATATTTCAAGTGAAAATATACCGAAAAAAATTAGTTTTCTACCAAAAGAGGTGAATTTTCAACGAAAAAGTTAACTTTTCGAACTAAAAAGTAGAAAGCAAGCTGATTTTTCAACCAAACAGTTGAATTTTCAACAAGCAAACAAAATTATTTTTAGACAAAACAGTTATATTTGCAACCAAATAGTTAAACTTTCTTGCAAAGGAGATAAATTTTCAACTAAAGTTTTGAAGTTTCAACCTTGAAAGACGAATTTTCAAACAAAAAAGAATTACCTTCAAGCATAAACAGTTTAAGCCAAAAAGACAAATTTTTGAGACGAAAATTGAATTTTCAACTTAGAAAGATGAATTTTTAACCAAGAACTTCTCTACCAAAAAAATGAATTTTCAGTCCAAAAATACGAATTTTCAGCAAGCAGTTAAGTTCCACCCCAAAAAAAATGATTTTTTGACAATATAGTTAAATTTTTAACCACATAGTTGAATTTTTGACCTACATAGTTAAATTCTTAACCGAATAGTTGAATTGTCAGCCTAAAAAGATAAATTTTTAACTAAGTGTTCGAATTTTTTAACAAAAAAATTAAGCTTCAAATAAAAACAGTTCAATTTTCAATTAAATAGTTAAATAACCAAGCCAAAAAGATGAACTTTTTTGAAAAAAGTTGAAGTTTCAATCTAACAGGACGAATTTTTAACAAAAAAGTTGAATTTTTAACAAAACAGTTGAAAATAATTTAATTTTCAACAAAATAGTTGAATTTCTAACAAAAGAATTAGATTTTCAAATAATATTCGAATTTTCAATTAAATGAAAAATCTTCAACAAACAAGTGAATTTTTAACATAGAAGTTCAGTTTTCAACCAGGTAGTTGAGTTTTTCACCAAAAAAATTAATTCTCAAGGAAAAATATAATAGTTGATATTTCAACCAAAATAATATTTTAATTTGAAATAAAAAATATTCGAATTTAACCAAATAGATTAATTTTTTACAACAAATGTAATAGTGGATATTTTGACAAAAAAAGTTTTTTAAGTTTGAATAAAAACAATTCAACCAAAAAATAGAACATTTTAATTAAATAGTTAAATTTTTAAACCAAAAAGGTGAATTCTATAGCAAACAGTTAAGTTTTGAACCCAAAAATATGAATTTCTATCCAATAAGTTCAGAACCGACCAGATAGTTGAATTTTCTTTAAAAATAATAGAATGTTCAACTCAAAAAGACAAATTTTCAGCAAAACCTTTGAATTTGTATGCCAAATAGTTTAGTTTTAAACTAAAGTAGCTCGATTTTCAAACAAAGAGATGGATCTTTGAGTAAGAAAATTATTTTTTAACAAAGTAGTTTAACTTTCACCCGAATAATTGAATTTTCCATCAAGAAGATTAATTTTCTACCGAAAAAGGCGAATTTACAAAAAAAATATATACATTTTCAACTAAATTGGTAGATTTTCAACTAAAAACGTCATATTTTTAACCAATAATGGAGTACTTAGATTTGCAGTTCCAAAAATTGATTTTCAACAAAAAAACAATTTCAAACAAAGTAGTTATGTTTTCAACCAAAGAGATAGATCTTCAACTAGTAAAATGGATTTTTCATCAAGTAGTTTAGCTTTCAACCAAGTAGTTGAATTCTTTAACAAGAAGATTAATTATCTCCTAAAAAAGGACGACTTTACAAAAAAATATAACATTTTCAACCAAATAATTAAATTTTCATCTAAAAACTATCAACTTTCAAGCACAGACGGAATAGTTAAATTTTCAGTTCTAAAATTGATTTCCACCGAAAGAAAAACGAATTTTTAACAAAATAGTTATATTTTCAACCAAAGGGATGGATCTTCTACTGATAAAATTAATTTTTAACAAATTAGTTTAGCTTTCAACCAAGTAGTTGAATTTTCAATGTAAAAGATTAAGTTTGGACAAAAAAAAGATGAATTTACAAAAAATAAATCTTTAACGAAAAAATTGAATTTTTAACTAACAACAATCAATTATCAACCAATAATGGGATAGTTAAAATTTAGGATAAAAAAATTAATTTGAACAGAAAAAAATTGTTCAAACAAAGAGATAATATTTAAATATTAAAGATATGATTATTCATAAAGAAAAATGAATTTTAAATCAAGTAGTTCAACTTTGAACTAAAAAGTTCAACTTTAATCCAAATATTTGAATTTTCAACAAAAAATGTGAATTCTCAATAAAAAATTGATTAATTGAATTTTCAACTAAAAACGATCACTTTTTAGCCAAAAATGTATTAGGTTTTTCAGTTGAGAAAATTGATATAAGAAGCGAATTTCAAACAAAATAGTTCAATCTATAACTAAATAGTAGAATTTTTAACCAAAAGAGGTTAATTCTATACCAAAAATATAATAGTACACTTTTCAATTTAAAAAAATTTCCTTTCAACAAAAATAGTTATATTTTCTTCGGTTCTAATAATTCTGTTCGCATTTAAGCGCCAAAACGAGAAAAAGGGGAAGTTTCTTAAAAATAGAGGGAAAAGAGGAATTCTTTTTAAAAAAAGGATAAGGATGTGATTTGGAGGGACAGAATGTGAAGCCTGTATTTAGATGCTTTATTTGTAACATATAATCACCCATTTTAATTTTTTTAAGAATTTCAGAATAATTGTTATTCACATTTATATTTTCCACGTGTGAAGTCACATTCTGCATTACCCTCCCCCACGTCACAAAATCTTTCACTCCCCCCCCTGACAGTGTGACTTAGTTTTTGAACGGCCCCCTTAAAAAATGTGTAAGGAAAAGATCCCGGGGAAAATATTTTGTTTCCTTTCCTCTTGCCTTATTTTTTAAAGAAAATAATTCATATAAGGAATTATAATTAATGCTGTAAGTTCCGGTTTTTTACTGTCGATATGCGATTGTTAAAATAAATAAGGGAGCCATCTGACGGCAAGTTCTGATGGGCCGGTCACCCAACGCCTGACCAAAGTGGCTCGTGCCACTGAGTGTAGACGGCATCACACGGGATAGGCTGTGATCAAAGCCATTATGGCCAGACACCGGTCTATCTTCTTTTTTTGATATTAAAGGCGAATTTTTAATACAATGATGCACCATCAGCCAAAAATTAAATATTTAACAAAATAGTTCAACTTGAAACCAAGTTGTTGAATTTTCAACTAAGAATTTTTCACTTAAAAAGACAAATTTTTAACAAAATACATGAATTTTCAACTGAATAGTTGTATTTTCAACTAAAAAGAATACATTTACAATAGAAGATAGAATAGTTAAATTTTTAGATAAAAAATTAATTTTCAACAAAAAAAGACGAATTTTCAACCAAAGAAATGAATTTCCAACTAAAAAAAAATGTTACCCATACACAGTTGAATTTCCAACCAACCAATATCAACTTTTCACCAAAAATGGAACAGTTAAAGTTTCATTTAAAAAATTTGATTGAAAAAAACGAATTTTCAATAAAATAGTTAACTCTTTAACCAAAAAAAGGATATTCTTTCAACACAATTGAATAATTTTCAACAAAGTTAATTAATTTTTGACCAGATAGTGATTTTTTCAACCAAAAACATGAATTTTTATCCAAGAAGATGCATTTTTTACGAAAAAAAACTAATTTTCAACGAAATATTTAAATTTGCAACCAAAGACACGATTTTTCAACTAAAATGATGCACCGCCAGCCAAAAAATAAATATTGAATCATTGAATTTCAAACTGAAAAGACTAAATTTAAAATAAAAGATGGAATAGTTAAATTTGTAGATAAAATATTAATTTTCAACCAAGAAAATGAATTTTCAACTAAAAAAGATAAATTTTAAATAAAAAATGGAATATTGAAATTTTCAATTGAAAAAATTATTTTCAACCAAAAAAAAAAAGAAGAAATTTGCAGTAAAATAGTTGAATTCTAAACCAAGAAGACGAGTTTTCAACAAAATACATCCATTTTCAACCAAATAGTTGAATTTTCATTCAAGTGTGATTAATTTTTCTAGCAAAGAGATGAATTTGCTATCAAGAATCTCAATTTTCTACAAGAAGACGAATTTTCAACAAAATACATAAATTTTAAACGAAGTAGTTGAATTTTAAACTAAAAAGGATTTTTTTCCAATTGTTCAATTTTCAACAAAGTACATTAATTTCTAACCAAATAGTCGAATTTTGAACTAAATAGTTGAAGTTTTAAAACTTCAAAAATCTTAATTTTCTACCAAAAAAACAAAATTTCAACAAAATACATGATTTTTCAACTAAGAAATAAGAATTTTTACCAAATATGAAATAGTTAAATTTTTAATTAAAAAAAATAATTTTCAATATTAAAAAAAGAAAATTTCAACAAAATAGATGAAGATTCTACCAGAATAGATTAATTTTCAACCAAACAGTTGTGATATTCAGAAAAAAAAAACAATTTCTGCTGAAATAGATGAATTCTCAACGAAAAATGCAATAGTTGATATTTCAAGTAAAAAAAAAATTTAATTTTAAACCAGAAATAGCTGAATTGAATCAAAAGATACGAATTCTCAACAAAATTGTTAAATCCTTAACCAAAAAATATTAATTTTTAAAGAAAGAGTTGTGATTTTGAACCAAAAGAGATGTAATTTCAAAGAAATATTTGAATTTTCCACCCAAAAAGAATAATTTTAAACCAAAGAGAATGAGTTTTTAACTAAGTAGTTGAATTTTCAACCAAAAATATGATTTTTAGAAAGCAAAATTGTTGAATTTTTAACAGAATAATAAAATTAACGTCAACTTCAATTTATCAAAAATTATCTGACTGTCAGCTTTTGAGTTGTGTTTTCAATTAAAACAATCAATTTTCAACCAAAAAATGAATTCTAAGCAAAATAATTCAATTTTAAACCCAAAAGATAAATTCTCTACCGGAAAAGATACAGTTTCAATAAAATATATAAATTTTCAACAAAAAAAGATAAATTTACAAACCGAAAATAGAATCGTTCAATTTGAAGTTCGAAAGGTACATTTGAAACGAAAAAAAAAACAAGATCTCAGCAAAATTAATTAATTCTCAACTAAAAATATAAATTTTCAAGTAAAAATGGAATGGTTACATCTTCAGCTTAAAAAATTAATTTTTAACTGAAAAGAAATTTTCAACTAAATAAATTTTTGTTTGATTAAAGAAATTCACTCTTAACAAAAAATAGAATAGTTAAATGTTCTACTACACAGATAATTTTTTAACGAAAAAGATTACATTTTTATCAGAAAAAGGTACATTTTCCACAAACATGTACATGTTAAATTTTCAGTTGAAACAATTAATTTTCAAAAAAATAATTGAATTTCGAACAAAAAAACATTTTTCAACTAAAATGATGAATCACCAACCAAATAAATGAATTTTCAACAAAGTAGTTGAATTTTCAACGATAAAAGATACATTCTCAATGGAAAATGTGATATTTAATATTACAACCAAAAGTGATTTTAATTTTATAGCAAAAATAGTTGAATTCAACCAAAAAAGTTAATTTTTCGACAAAATAGTTCAAATCCGCAACCAAAACAAATTAATTTCCAACCAAATAGTTGCGATTTTTAACAATAATAATAAAATTAACTTTAACTTTAGTTTATTGAAAATTCCCACACTCTCTCAAGTTTTCTTTGACATTCCCTGACTTTCTAAGATTCCCTGACCTGTAGCAATCCCGTGCATGGACATTTTGATAGGAAAGAAAGATTTTAAATTCTTGAAGGTTGTTTAGGAATTGATTGTGAATAGTTGATGATTTTTATCATGATTTTCATCAACTGACCGGACCATTTGACACATCAGGATGTGAATCAAGCATCCCAAGTCCGAATTTGAATCTACGCTACTTGAAAGGGACGGAGATTAAATTGCAATATATTTTAAAGGATGTGCTCTAGTACAGAATACGGGGGTAGTAGAGAAGTCATCTGTCTTGAAGATGTCTTGAAGACACCTTGATGGACAGTTTTATCCATTAGGGATGAACTTACCTCAGCTTCTTCTTCCTCCATTAGAATAATTCTAACCACGACGACGTTGATAAAGTTGCCGATGGTGGGGTCGAGGTAGAGAGCCGAGACCATATTCATGATTGTTAAGAGATAGGTTTCCACGTCCCCATCTTGGTGGAAAGCCATCATGGTGGTATCCGCCACGACAAGGGCTTCCACGTGTCGCGCTTGGCTTATCGACCTCTTGGCCCGCTGCCATCCTTTCGGTTGATGCTTTCTTCGGCCTCGACCTTGAACTTGCACCAGCCCAGACTGGTTCTGCCACTCCAGGTGTGTCTCCGTCAAACGACGAGGCTCTGAAAGAATTATTCACTTTAGTACACGGAACAATAGGTATGGCATCTTGGACTCTTTAGAATATTAGATAAAAATTTTTGGAAACAAGTAAATACGACCGTGAGAGGAGACATAAAACCGGGGAAAGAGTCAGTGCTAAATTAAATTTTGACGCGTAAGGTTCACTGAGTTGTTCACCCGGCCTGGAGGAATGTTAATACTTTTTCGAGCCTATTCAGCTTGATTTGGTTAAAATCTGAAATAAATTTTTTGATTGAGCAACGTTTACTATTCCTAATAAGGTTTGTGATTGCTGGGTGTTTCAACCAGGCGCTATTGTTCACGTGCGGTCGCAAGGTCTTGAGCGTGCTCGAGACCTTGCGACCGCGGAAGTGAGGCGGCAGTTTTGTTATGGTGAAGGAGACCGGCGGATAAGATAGACCTCCGGCTGGGTGAGGGTCGACCACTAAGTGAGGGGCCATGGTACTAGCTTTCGGGGCCTAAATTTGTGTTAATTTTCCAAAACAAAAAATATTTTATTGTATTTATTCTTTATTTACATTTGACAACCAGCCAGGGTAAGTCGTGGGCGCTATAGGGTTGTCTTGTTCCGCTTTAAGGTTCACTCAGTTGTTCACTTGGCCTAGAGGAATTTTAATACCCTTTCAAGCCAATTTAGCTTGATTTCGTTAAAATATAAAATAAATTTCGGAATTGAGAAATGTTTACTATTCCTAATAAGGTTTGTGATTGTTGGGTGTTTGAACCAGACGCTATTGTTTCCGCGCGGGCGCAAGGTCTCGAGCGTGCTCGAGACCTTGCGACTTCGGATGTGAGGCGGTTATGGTGAAGGGGGCCGGCGGATAAGATAAACCTCCGGCTGCGTGAGGGTCGACCCCTAAGTGAGGGGCCGTGGTCCTAGCTTTCGGGGCCTACATTTTTGTTAATTTTCCAAAACAAACAATATTTTTTTTGCATTTATTCTTCATTTATATTTAACAACCGGCCAGGGTAAGTCGTGGGCGCTGCAGGGTTGTGCCGTTCCGCTGATTCTCTGACTTCCATCTATGAGATATTGTTCATCGTCTTTTTGAGTGAAAAATTCAATTACTTTGGTATGAAATTCCACTATTTGGTTGACAATTAATTTTTTTAAATTTATGTATTTTGTTGAAAATTCATCTTTTTTGGTTAAAACTTCAACCATTTCTTTTAAAGTTGAATTAGTTTGTTAGAAATTCAACTATTTGGTTGAAAATTAATTTATAATGTTGAAAATGGGTCTTTTTCAGTAGAAATATAATATAAATATAATATAAAAGGGTGGTCCAAAAAGCATTAACTTTTTTTTCTCGAATATTCATGCACTAATTATGATTTTTTTGCGGGGTTTTTAATATAAATTGATCCTAATACATAAAATACTACTTTATACTAATAATTAGATGTTTACATAGATTGTGTAAACAATTAATTATTGCTTTTTATCAATTTTCTTTTAGAATAGAGAGAGAAAGTCGCGTTTTTTTCTAAAATTTTCCACCTCTTGATCAATTTTTAATTAGAGAGAGGTTAATGTTAATATACGTGATTCTGTAAACAATTTATTGTTATTGGTAATAATATTATCTTTGGATAATGCTAGTAATTGCGGTTTTTTGTTAATTTTCAACTTTTTGATCACTTTTTACTTGGAGTGAGTTAATATTTTATTTAATATAGCAATAATAATTGTTTGAACAAATTATCATTATTATTGGCTATCTTCTTCTATATTAACTCTAGATAGTTGCGGATTTTTTCTGAATATTTAAACTTTTTGTCCATTTTTCAATTATAGTGAAGTAATAATTAATACAATTTAACAAAAATAATTGTTTGAACATCAGAGAGAAACATATTTTTAACAGTTTCTTTCTTTTCCCTTATTATATTTTGCTGGAGGTGGGGGGGGGGGGCTGATATCAAAATATGTACAATTATAAATTTTTCTTTCACGCTTTGCAATAAACTTCTTGTTGTAATTAAAAAAAAATGTACAAGTCATTTACACACCTAGTTCTCCCACCCACTCCTAATTATTCCATTCTTTGTTTTTGTCTCTTGTGTAAGATAGCTTTTTTGCTTAAATTAATTATTGTTAAACATTGGGAAAGAGCAAAAATAATTCACTTAAAAAAGTACAATTCTATTAAAAAAGTTATTATTGTTGAGGTTCACTTATTATTTGTTCATAACTAAAAATTCAAAGCAAAACTAAAGATTTCAGAAAGAGAAGATAGTTATGAGCAATAATCAATTGCTTGAATAAGCATGTTTGTTAACTTGCATTATTTATTACATTACTAAGTAAAAAGTGGATAAAAAGTTAAACATTTCAGAAGAAACCGCAAATATATAGCATTATGGAAATTGAATATGAATAATAATAATAATAAGTTGTTTGAAAAATTAATTTTGTTCACTTTAATTAATTATTTAACTCACTTTAATTGAAAATTGGAGAAAAAGTGAAAAATTATTGAAAAAATTGCATTTTTCTAGTGCTATTCTAAGAGAATATTATTAAAAATAATAAAAAATGGTTGGAGCAATTATGTTTTTTAACGTTTAGTTGAACCCAACAAATATTTTTTTGACCTTCTGAAAATAATGCAGCACGTGAGAAGTTTAAAAACAAAATTCAAGATTTTCTCAAATTTTCTACCTCAACTTCAACTCTTAGTGCGACCTAGGGAAATTTTTTTTTAAATCTCAAAATTATACGAAATTGAGCCTGAAAACTTATCTTTAATTGAAGCCAAGAAAACTTAAAAAATATTTATGGGTACCCGAGACATAATTAAAAATGTTCAATCGTATCTGAGCTCAATTGTACAGTAATTGTGTCAATTGTGGTCTTGCACGTCTCGGCTTTTTCTACTTGATGGTTTTCTTTTTCGTTTATATAGGAAGCTAAAAAAATGATGCTCAATTAAAATAAAACGATAGTTTTTACAGATTGTGCAGTCTTTAACCCTTTGATGCATACATTTTTCTATTAAACTCATTTTACAGATATATGCACCTAAGGGGGTTTTCGGGGTCGCTGATTACGAATCCGGAGCCCAATTTGCAAAATTCTAAATGGCGGATTCAATATGGCGAACCAGTATTAAAAAAATTAATGGATTTTCATAAAACTTGGCATCTGGGTGTTTTTGGGGTCTCTGATAACGAAACTGAAGTCAGATTTGAAAAATTCAAACTGGCGGATCAAATATGGCGGACGAGTTTTCACAAAATTAATAGGTCTTAATGAAACTTGGCATCTGGGTGCTTTTGGGGCCTCTGATAACGAATCTGAAGTCAGGTTTGAAAAACTCAAAATAGCGGATCCAAAATGGCGGACGAGTTTAAAAAGAATTAATGGATTTTCATGAAACTTGGCATCGTGGCGTTTTTGGGGTCTCTGATTACGATTCTGAAGTCACTATTTAAAAATTCAAAATAGCGGGCTATTTTTAAAAAAACAATGGATTTTCCTTAAACTTGACATCTGGGGTTTTTTGGGGTCACTGATTACGAATCAGAAGTCAGTGTTTAAAAATTCAGAATGGCGGACTATTAAAAGAATGGATTTTTCTGAAACTTGATATCTGGGGTTTTTTGGGGTCACTGATTACGAATCAGAAGTCAGTGTTTAAAAATTCAAAATGGCGGACTATTACAAAAATGTATTTTCATGAAACTTGACATCTGGGGGGTTTTGTGGTCTCTGATAACGAATCTGCAGTCAGATTGTTAAAACCCAAAATGGCGGACGAGTTTTCAAAAAATTAATGGATTTTCATGAAACTTGGTATTTAAGGGGTTTTGGGGCCTCTGATAACGAATCTTAAGTCAGATTTGAAAAATTCAAAATTCTGGATTCAACATGGTGGACAAATGTTGAAAAAATTGTTGGATTTTCATAAAACTTCTCACTCAGTGGTTTTTGGGGTCGCTGACTACGAATCCGAAGTAAAAATTTTCAAAATCCAAAATGACGGATCCAATATGATGGACGAGCTTTCAAAAGATTAATGGATGTTCATGAAACTTGGCATCTGGGTTTTTTTTTGGACCTCTGACAACGAATCTAAAGGCAGATTTGAAAAATTCAAAATGGCTGATACAATATAGCGGACAAGTTTTCCAAAAATTAATGTATCTTCATGAAACTTGGCACCTGGGGGTTTTTGGGTTCTGATCACGAATCTGAAGGCAGTTTTCAAAAATTCAAAATGGCACACCATTAAAAAAATGTATGTTTTTTCATGAAACTTGCCATCTGGGGTTTTTGGGGTATCTGATAACGAATCTGAAGTCAGATTAAAAAAATTCAAAATGACGGATCCAATATGACATACGAGTTTTCAAAAAATGTATGCATATTCATGAAACTTCGCATCTGGGGGTTTTTGGGGTGTCTGATAACAAATTTGAAGTCGCATGTCAAAAATTCAAAGTGGCGGATCCAATATGTCGGACTAGTTTTCAAAAAATTAATGGATTTTCATGAAACTTGGCATCTGGGGTTTTTTGGGGCCTATGATAACGAATCTGAAGTCAGAGTTTGAAATTCAAAATGGCGGATCCAAAATGGTGGATGAGTTTAAAAAAAATTGTTGGATTGTCATGAAACTTGGCATCAAGGAGTTTTCGGGGTTGTTAATTTCAAAAGTCAGGTGAAAATAAAAATTCCTATTTCAATTTGGTTGTGAAAAATATAATTCAGTATAAAAGTTGCATCCTTGATGATTCACCAGTTTCATTCGCCATATTGGATCCTAAATTATGAATGTCTGTAAACTTACTTCAGATTTGTAATCAGCAACTCCAAAAACACCCGAGTAACAAGTTTTATGAAAATCCAACTACTTTTTAAAAATTAGTCTGCCATATTAGATCCGCTATTTTGAATTTTTGAAATCTGACTTTAGATTTGTTATCAAAAACCCCAAAAACCCATAGATGCCATGTTTCATGAAAATTCATTAATTTTTTTAAAACTCTTCTGCCATATTGAATCAGTCATATTGAATTTCAGAGTCTGATAGCATATTTGTAATCAGCACCCCTAAAAAACTCTATATACTAATTATATTACAATACTAAATCTACAGTTACAATCAGAGTTAATTTCACAAATTTGATCCAACATATGGGATCCGCCATAATGAATTTTATAAATCTGATAACAGATTTGAAATCAGCGACAAAAACAATCACCAAAATCGAGAAAAAACAACTTGAAATAATTAATTAATTATTAAAAATTTTATTTCATTCAAAATCTAGAAAAGATCTACTTTCTTTTAAATAATTTCATGCACCAAAATCAGAGCATGAAAAAAATTCAAAATTCAAAATTAGATTTCAAAAGTACCTCCTTCCCAGCTCATTAGAAACAAGACATAACAAAGGAAAAAAGATGGAGAAACAATAAAAATTCAATTTTCAACAGTTGAAAATTGAACTATTGAAAATTTCAGTTTCTTCAACTTTCAACTGTTAAAAATTCAAGAAAACTAGAGAAAATTTCGCTACTGATAACTCAAGAAAATGAAAAATTTAATTGTTCATTTATTTTTCAATTTTCAACAGCTGAAAATTCAATTTTTGATTTTCCTCAATTTTCAACAGTTCAATTATCACTGTAGTATATTTTTAAAAAATCGAAGAAATTTGAATTTTTGAAGATTAGATTTTCACTGTTCTTCAATACATACAAAAATAATTGAAAAAGTCGATTTTTTCGAACACGTGTCGCCATTTGCAAATAATGTCTTGGCAAATTAATAGTCATCCAATGGACTCGGGGCAAAACATTTATAAGATTTGAAAAACATCCCAACTCTGATAATATTATTAATAATTGTTGATAAAAATTAATAATAAATAGTATTACCGATAATTTTTCAAATAAAGACAATGGCTTTTTGAAATCTTTATAAAACATGTTTTAATACGTCATTATTATAATACAAGTTGAACATACAAATAGCACTTAAAATATTGTTCATAAATGCAACTGAAAACATACAATGTATGTTTAAAATCGGTAAGCAAGGGATATTTTTTAGTCATATTATAATAATTATTTGTATATGCGTACTCTCACTGTTACATAATATTAAAACAGAGAAGTCTTTTATATTCCCTTATATTCAATCGCGCAACAATTCTATATTACGTTTTACAACTAACATATGATTTAACCCTCTATTGCGCGACTTTTTTTCAGAGATCTGCAAAATGATAGTTGCACTTTATCTTACCCAGATATTATTAGTTAACATCAATTTTAAGATGGTTACAATTTTGGCACCGTGAAAACGGAAATATTTAGTTACTTTTCCACTCATCGATAAATCTCAGGCAGTGAAGTTCATCATAATTAATAATTATTTAATTTCCTTTAACGTTCGCGCGAATATATTTTTTTCTCTATGATTTTTTGTACTCAGTTTGGAAATAAAAAGCTTTACAGATAAAATTTATAAATAGGGAGCGGATCAGAATCACTGTGAAGTTAGCTGCCGAGAGCAGCTCGGCTCTCACGTGTGAGAGCCGAGCTGCGTTCGTCGGCTAACTTCACATTGGCTCTAAGCCGCTCCCTGTTTATAATTTTGCTATATAGTTCTGTTCATGATTGTAATAATTATCATTAGATACTTTCAGTATTCAAGTTACATAACTAGTCAGTAGTTGTTTCTCATATGAATGGAATACTTTTTCATAATTAACCGAAATTATTTTTTTGTATTTCCGTTTTCTATAATATAGAGTTGAATTTTTGTATATCACAATGCGGTAGAGGGTTAAGCATATTTGCAACAAAAACATCTTATAATTAGTGCAATAAATAATGACAAATGTAATAAAAACTTATATGTCAATCATACACGAGCTCTTTTTCATACTTTTAATCGATCCTGTCTCACATGTAAAGCTTCTTGAGTTAATATGCTATTTTTATCAAATCGAGCCAAGCGGTGTGAAGTGGTCCATTATCTGAAACAATATTATTTTCATTTAAAAAGTATTATATTTAACGAAATAATTGCCTAATTTTTAAAATAGAAACAGATTAGCTTAAACTGAAGACCTCATTATCTGAATTTTAGGATCTAACCATTTTAAATTGGTCTGAATTTAAGCAGTCAAGAACTGAATTCCAGAATTGAATCTTAAATTTGGTCAAATTTTACTTAAAATTAAATAAATGTTGCTTAAATTCACACGACTTTCATTGAATTTGAGGATTTATCAATTTAAAAATAGTTTGAATTTAAGATGAATAACAACTTAAATTCAGAGATGAACTTAAATTCATCCAAAATTTGTCTGACTTCAAGAAGGGTAATATCTGGATTTCAGAATCTATTTAATTTATTTTATATATTTATTAAAATACTTTACTACTTTTTAAAGTAGAAACAATGATAATTCAAATTTAGGACCTCATCTGAATTTCAGAAATCTTTCTTAAATTCAGAAAAATCTTACTTAAATTCAGAGAAACTTTACTTGAATCTTAAAACTTTCCTGAATTCAAGTTCAACAATTTTAAGAATTTTTTGATTTTCTGTAAGAGAAGTGGAATAGAGACTGTAAAGAAGAATATTTAAAAATGTTTCACCTTAAATTCAGAAATGTACTTAAATTCAGAGATGAACTTAAATTTAACCAAAATATTTCTGACTTTAAGAAGGATAATATATATATATTTCAGAATTTATTTAATTTATTTTATATATTCAACAAAATACTTTCCTACTTTTTAAAGTAGTAACAAAAATAATTCAAATTTAGGACCTCATCTGAATTTCAGAACTCTGTCTTAAATTCAGACAAATCTCACTTAAATTCAGATAAACTTTACTTGAATCTCAAAACTTTCCTGAATTAAAGTTCAAAAATTTTATAAATTTTTTGTTTTTCTGTGAGAGAAGTGGAATAGACACTGTAAAAAAGCATACTCAAAAATGTTTAACCTTAAATTCAGAACTGTGCTTAAATTCACAGATGAACTTAAATTCAGCCAAAATTTGTCTGACTTTAAGAAGGGCAATATCTGGATTTCAGTATTTAATCATACGTTTACTAAAATTCAAATCAACTTTACTTAAATTCAGATACATTTTTACTGAACTCCAGTGCACTCCTGAATTTAAAACGCTTTCTGAATAATATATATTTCTTAAAAATGAACTTTTTTGTAAATTAAAAAAAAAATAATAAGCTAAAAATAGTCCAATCGGTACACTGTTTTGATTCTGGTAAAGGAGTTAAAATTCTCGAATTTTTTAAGGAAAATGAGAATTTTCATATTTCTGAAAAATTGTCGCAATTTTTTTCATGCTTACCATTTTTCTGCAGATTTTGAAACAATTTTTCAGTTTTGAAAAAATGTTGGTACGCGAATAAAAAAGTTTTCGAATACAAAAAAAAAACCTCTTTGATTCAAAAACTGAAATCTATAGTTTCTCGAGGGGGAAACAACTCCTAAAAATACGTTTTAGCAAAAGTGGATTACACCAGATTAAAATGTCTATTACTTCAGATTAAAAGTGGATTATCAAGGATTACACGTGGACTATCCATGATTACACATGGATTATCTAGGATTACTCGGAAATTTCCAGGATTATGCTCGATTGCAAGTGGATTATCAAGGATCACATTTGGATTATCCAGGATTACACATGGATTATCTAGGATGACTCGCAGATTTCCAGGATTATTCTGGATTGCAAGTGGATTATCAAGGATTACACGTGGATTATCCAGGATTTCACATGGATTATCAAGAATTACTCGGAGATTTCCAGGATTATTCTGGATTACAAGTAGATTATCAAGGAGTACACGTGGATTATCCAGGATTACACATGGATTATGCAGGATTACTCGGAGATTTCCAGGATTATTCTAGATTGCAAGTGGATTATCAAGGATTACACGTGGATTATCCAGGATTACACATGGATTATCAAGAATTACTCAGAGATTTCCAGGATTATTCTGGATTGCAAGTGGATTATCAAGGATTACACGTGGATTATCCAGGATTACACATGGATTATCAAGGATTATTTGGAGATTTCCAGGATTATTCTGGATTGCAAGTGGATTACCAAGGATTACACGTGGATTATCCAGGATTACACATGAATTATCTAGGATTACTAGGAGATTTCTAGGATTATTCGGGATCGCAATTGGATTATCAAGGATTACACATGGATTATCTAGGATAACTCGGAGATTTCCAGGATTATCCTGGATTACAAGTGGAATATCCAGGATAACACATGGATTATCTAGGATTACTCGGAGATTTGCAGGATTATTCTGGATTACAAGTAGATTATCAAGGATTACACATGGATTTTCTAGGATTACTCGAAGATACCCAGGATTATTCTGGATTAAAAGTGGAATATCCAGGATTACACATGGATTATCTAGGATTACTCGGCGATTTCCAGGATTATTGTGGATTACAAGTGGATCATCAAGGATTACACATGGATTATCTAGGATTACTCGGAGATTTCCACGATTATTCTGGATTACAAGTGGAATATCCAGGATTACACATGGATTATCTAGGATGACTCGAAGATTTCCAGGATTATTCTGGATCACAAGTGGATTATCAAGGATTACACGTAGATTATCTAGGATTACACATGGATGATCTAGGATTACTCGGAGATTTCCAGGATTATTCTGGATTACAAGTGGATTATCAAGGATGACACGTGTATTATACTGGATTACACATGGATTATCTAGGATTACTCGGAGATTTCCAGGATTATTCTGAATTACAAGTGGATTATCGAGGATTACACATGGATCATCTAGGATTGCTCGGAGATTTCCAGAATTATTCTGGATTAAAAGTGGATTATCAAGGATTACACATGGATTATCTAGGATTACTGGGAGATTTCCAGGATTATTCTGGATTACAAGTGTAATATCCAGGATTACACATTAATTATCTAGGATTACTCGGAGATTTCCAGGATTATTCTAGATTACAAGTGGATTATCAAGGATTACACGTGAATTATCCAGGATTACACATGGATTATCTAGGATTACTCGAAGATTTCCAGGATTGTTTTGGATTACAAGTGGATTATCAAGGATTACACGTAGATCATCCAAGATTACACATGGATTATCTAAGATTACTCGGAGATTTCCAGGATTATCCTGAATTCCAAATTGATGATCTAGAATTACAATGAGATTATCCGGAATTACAAGTAGATTAACAAGGATTACAAGGAAATCGCATAGACTACAAGTGGATTACATGGGTTTGAAGTTGATTGGCCGGATTGCACCAGATTATAAGTGGATTTTCTAGGGTTACAAGTTGATTATTGAGGATTACAAGTGTATTACCTAGGATTATAAGTTGATTACCTAGGATTACACTGTATTACTTGGATGACCAGAGTGGTTTCCCTCTCGTAGTTTCTGAATATGTGGCTAAACATCTACTATCGAGAAATAAATAATCTATTCATTTTTATCAAATAAAAGGAAAAACAGAATTGTTTGAAACAAAATAAAGTGTTTGCACTTAATTCTGATTGGAAACTTACCCATAATACACTGGACTGTCTAAATTCCACTAGCCGATGTTGATTTTGTTTTTTCAGTACTTGATTTGGATGAAGCTTGCCTTGAAGAATTATCAATTGCACTTTCTGCTGGGCGGTTGCTATTGCTGTCACTAGGTTTCAACTGTTTTTCAGATTCTAGCAGTTCATGCGCAGGAATTTCAAGAGAATCCGAGGATATCCTCCTATCTCCATGATAACGATCACCCACATCCACCATCACGTCTCTCGAATCTTTCACGTTATTCAATGAATCTGAACTCAGTGACGGGAAATCCAAGGTTGTCTTTAATTCTAAAGAATCGGAACTTCTACACATCAAATTATACTTTTTTTCAGCATTATCTTCCAATTCTAATGAATCCGTACTCGTCTCCATAATATTGGCTTCCTTAGTAGCCTCAACAACATCAGCAGGAACTTCTGCAACTTTTTCCGCTTCAATTTGTGAAATATCTTCCGTCGTATCATCCTGTCTTTCAAGTTTCTCCACATTCGCCTGTGCGATGCGAATAATCTCATCAATTTCCTTAATCCTTTTTTCATAATCATCTGAACCAGAAGTACTCTGATTAATTGAACCAGCTGCGCTCATATCAGCCTTAGCCTTCGCTAAACTTTCTAATCTAAATTTATTTTCTGGACTCTCATGATCCAATAAATCCTCCTCCTCGCGAGCTCTTAACTCCATCAAATGAGTTTCTGTGCAAGCTTTCTCCAAACCCTCGAAATCCTTTAATGACGACAAAGATACATCATCGCCATGACTTGATCTTCCGTATCTTCTTGGGAGACTCCCATTACTTGTAGAATCTTGGGAGCTGCTGAATTTCTTGGATCCCTCTAAAATAGCATTCTCCAGATGCTCGAATTCCTGAAGGGAACTTAAGGAGATATTGTCATGATCAGGCCTGGTAAAATATTTCTTCCCAATCAACGTATCGTAGTCAGGAGTGCTTCCAAAACTGCCCCTCATACTTCCAACACTGCCAATTGATTCTTTATGACTACCCATGCTACCGAACCTACTCCCTTCAAAGTCAGTGATTTCTTCTTCCTTAATGTCTTCCAAAGGTCCTCGTTCATACTCAATGTCATATAATCTCGCATCGCTCTGAAACTGCATTTCAATCCACTTTTTTCCACCTTCGTATTGTTCCTCGTCCGAGTAAGATTGAGAATACTGCTCATCATTGGAAGCTTGGGGAGGACTTTCTTCCGACTCGAACTCAAATAAATCGTTCGAAGCTTCCTTTGGTACTTCAACCTTCTCTGTTATCAGATTTTCCACATCCCTGTCATAATTCTTGACAGTTGTCATCGAGCTGATTCGTATGCTTTTGCCTTCGGAGTCAAACTCCTCAGCTTCCCTCGCCACTTCTTCAATCACCACAAAATCGTCTATGATATCTGGCTTATCAACCAGTTCAAAGGAATCACTATCTGGAGAATTTCTATCCTGCAAGTCTTTTTCGACGACTGTTTCAACTGATAAGCAAGATGCAGAGGAAGTCGACATGCTCGCTTGTTGAAGCCAAGTTCTTGTTTGCAAGGACTCAAGATTTTCTTCATCTGGACCTGTGAAACTCAGTCTCCGATCCAAGGAATCTGGCTCAAATGATTGTTCATCAAATTCCTTAACAACAGCTTCTCTTGAAATCACCTGAGTAGAAACACTTTGGACACCATCTTCATCTATTCGAGCTGTCATTATATCGACGGATTCAACAATTCCGGGTTGTACTTCCTTGGTCGATGTTGATGAGTCAGAAACTTGGATCCCTTCTTTCTCCATATTATCTTTCCCTTGCTTTATTCTTTCATCTATTTCATCATCTCTTTGGTTCAGGTAATCATCCATTCCTTGATCGATTATTTCTTCTGTACTTTCATGTGTTTTTTCACCCACACTGTCCTCTATTTTTTCTCCAGACGGTCCCCCTTCCACAGAAAGAGCTTCTTCAGACAGTTGTGGAAATATCATCTCGGAAGACCTTTTCATTCTACAGGGAACGTCACTCTCAGTTTCAGGTGTTGTATCCAAAATGCGCAACTCAGTTCCAATCAACGGATCTTCATCAAGAGCAATTTCCAGATTATCGTCTATCACATCCTTCTCATCAATTTCTGGCTCAGTGGCAATTAGAGTCTCCGACAATTCACTGGTGTCTATACTTCCTAGGTGTCCCGAGCTTAAAGAATTGAGGGACTTGATCGAATCTCGCGAACTCATAGTGCTTGGAGCTGTTTGATATTGAGATGTTGGATGGGAAGAAGACTGCTGCAAGGACATAAGAGCGGTCTCATAAGAAGAAGTTCCTGACAAAGCTGACTGGAGTACCTCAAAATCAGAAGAGCTCGGTCTGCTACCACTTCCAATTTCATAATCACAAGACTGATAGTTACTTTCCCCAGAGCTTTCAGGTTCACTTTCGGAAATTACTTTTTTCGAAGATCTCGCAGGTTTTTGTCTTCGTCTTGGCGCAGGTTGTGGCTGGAGTGAGGAACTGTCATTTTTATCTACTTCTGAACTCGACCTACTCGCTGGAATTGGTGAGCTAGAATAAGTTTCTTCAAAACTAGCATCTCTATGGACGGCAACTTCAGAGCTAGGTTGATCAGTTTCGATAAACGCAGTTGATGGTTTCTCCGCTGTTGGTTTATCTTCCCTGAAATCCCACGAAGTTTCTTCACTCTTCAGAGAAAGATCTTTTTTATCAAATGTTGCAGAATCATCTTCCTTCACTGTACTTTTCCTCCTGGGTTTGATGATCGGCGATCCGGAAGCTGAAGTCGAATCCTGGTCAGAGCCTTTTTCTGAAGACGGAGTCTTGTACAAAAATGGAAGTTCATTTGGTATCGACTCAGGTTGGAGTTTAAACTGAAACTCTGAAGGAGAATCTTTGATCTGAAAAACAGTTTCGCTGTTTTCACTCAACTCCTCTATTAAATCTTGCTTGGCAGCTTCGAGAGATTCTTTGACTTCTGCTATTTCCTTCTTCACCACTTGATTCAAAACTGTTATGGCATAACGAGCACTTAAATCAACGTTCTGAAGATCCTCTTTTTTAATTTTCAAGGCACTGTGGTCAGGATGTGATGGCTTATCTCCTCTCTCCGAGACCCTCTTATGATCTTCAGCAAAAGATCTGCCCTTACTGAACTCATCTTTTCCTCTTGATTTTACTTCGCCTTTTGCTTGATGAATTTTTGATGGCTCTTTAGATTTATTCAGTTGTTCCTCAAGTGGTTCTTCTTTTAATGGTTCATCCTTCAATCCTGATTGTTTCATGCTATGTGAAAAATCTACGAGTTCAAGTTTTTCAGCTCTTGACATTTCATCCAAGAAATCGTCTACAGGAGTTTTAGCTTTTCGCTCTCTTTCTAACGTATCGATCAGTTCTTGACAACTAGCTTCAAGTTTATCTTCAACTAAATCCCTTTCTAAATCTTGATCACTGACTTTGGTGACTGTAAATTTCGATTTGATAATCACAGGTTCATCAATAGATTTAGCGAACAACTCCTTAGACTCCATTCGAGATTCTGGTACAAATTCCATTTCTTCATCCCCCTGAGACATCGTCAGACTTTGATTGATCGCAGACTGGTACTCTTCTAATTCTTTATCAAATGCCTGAGATGGTTGCAGAGTCTCAGAAATTTCAATTTTTTCGTCCCCAATCATCCAGTTAATGGGTTTAATTTCGAGGTCCTTCACTTTTGATCTCGGAGAGATCATTGGAGGACTGTGGATTTCAAAACTGTCTCCTTTTCTCGACATCATACCACCTTCTGTGTAAGATCTGATGGGCGGAAGCTCAGAAGGTAGGGAGAAGTCTATATTCGTTTCTTCTGATACTGTACTGGGACTCATCGTTATGTCTCGATCCTCTTCTTGGCCAATTTTCTCTAACGAATGAACGGATGCACTTTCATGCAATGAGGGAGCATTACCTTTATCTTCCATGTCTTTTATGTACTCCAAGTCTTCTATGTCTTCCAAATCTTTTATGCCCTTCATATCTTTTAGTTCCGAACTTCTGAAATCGTCTACTTCCAATGAAGACATGTCCATCGAATCTTGCCTTGATAGGGTTTCGTACTCAGGTTCAAGAATCTCCAAAACCCTCGCCCCAGAAGTTTCGGAACAACCCACTGGTGGTTTATCAGGCTCTGATTGTTTAAGGGACTTGGGAAGATCACCTTCTGGATTTGCTTCCATATCTTCTAAATCAATGTGATCTGAAATGCTACTCGAACTTATAGTCGCATGGAAACGAGATGACGATAGACCTCCTTTATCCTGAGGATACGAGTCTTCGTCTTTCGTCATATCCTCGCTGACACTTACACTATCATTGTAATCCTTCTCTAGGATTTCTTCCTGAATTGAAGGACCCTCGAGTTCTTCTTTAGCAATCGATTTTCGCATGATGTCTTCGAACTTTTTTGTCAAATCATCGGCCAATTGGTCATCAGAACCTTCACTCTCGATGACTTCTCGATCTTCGAGATCCTTCTTCAAACTATCAGATGAAATTGATCTTTTTTCTATCTCATTTTCTATCGACTGAACAAGGGTCTCTGCGATATTCCTTGCTTCAAGTTCTGTAACTGGTGGATCAGGTGAAGAAGTCACATCTTTGAAAATGCTCTTGGCATCAAAAGATTTTGATTCTTCTTTCCGGAAATTTTCATCAGCACTCACTTGGACAATGTCTTCCTTTGAATGAAGCAAGTCTCTCTCAATCGTCATGCCTACATCAACATTACTTTCTTTAAGTTTACTCACACCCTCCACCTCCGTTACTATCTTATCTTTATCTTCAAACAATCTGGTCTTTTGGGTTTCTTTGCTTTGAATCGTAGCTTGAGAAGCTGAAGCATCTATAACTTGTTTATCAGCAGTGACACTTATCGAAGTTTTCTGAAGAGCTGTCTTGTCAAACTCCTTGATTTTGCTTTCTCTTTCTTCTATCATTTCATCCGGGGATTGTTTCTTGACTATTGACTCCGAAATGTTTTTCTTCTCGACATGTTCCCTCTCTTCCTCCATCAGGAATTTATCACCACCTTTGGAAATCTCTGAAAATGTAGTTTCCTTCTTCTCTCGTGTGGTTGAAGCCTCGTGATCAATCCTTGATGTTATAGCTGGTCCAATTGTCGATGCACTCATCTCTTCAAACATCTTGATTGCATCTTGAGGATGCCCGGTGAAAGTTTTCGAGAAAATTTGAGTTTCACTTTTTCTTTTTGATGTCGTGACTTCTTCCCTTGTTTTTTGCTCCTGACGAACGTAGTCTTTTACTTCTTCTTTCTTTTCCTGAACTCGTTTTGGAATTCGGGACTCAAAGTCTTTCTTCTTCTCAGGCTCGATTGCTTTTTCTGGACTTTTCATTTCAGATGTAGAACTTTTTATAGGTACAGTCTTATCTTCTTTTGGAGACTTTTCTTTCTCTTTGAACATCGAAACCGGAATTCTGGATTCAAATTCCTTTTTAATTTGTCTAAATTCATTTTCCTGTTTCTTTATCGATTTCGTTTCCAGCAACGTTGTAATATCTTCTTGTGCTAGAGGGAAATCTTGTTCAAACGATTTCTGTCCTTTCACATCCTTCTCAATCTTCTTTATTTCACTTGTCTCAGGAATTGATTTCGATTCTTTCTCAACTTTCTCTTTAACTAAACTTTCAACTTCGGTTTTCGAAATCTCCTCTTTCTTCTTACCTTCGTGACTCGACATCCTAACGGGAATTTTGGACTCCTTAAAGTCATGAACTTCTTTCTCAACTGACTTCAAACTACCTTCTTTCCTCAGTACTTCTGACATTTCTTCCTTCTTAGCAATTTCCGCCTGCTGTACTTTTTTGTTCAAACTTTCTTCACGTTCTTTTTGACCTTCAATTTGAGATGTTCCTTGTTTTTCAAATTGAGTAAGTATTTCTTCTTTTTCTTTCTGTACTTCTTTCTCCTTCTGAATGTCTTTCTCCTGTTGAACGTCTTTCTCCTGCTGAACGTCTTTCTGCTGAACGTCTTTCTCCTGCTGAACGTCTTTCTCCTGCTGAACGTCTTTCTCCTTCTGAACGTATTTCTCCTGTTGAACGCCTTTTTCCTGCTGAACGTATTTCTCCTGTTGAAAGTCTTTCTCCGACTGGACGTCTTTTTCCTGTTGAACTTCTTTCTCCTGCTGAACGTATTTCTCCTGTAGAAAGCCTTTCTCCTGCTGAACGTATTTCTCCTGTTGAACGCCTTTCTCCTGCTGAACGTGTTTCTCCTGTTGAACGTGTTTCTCCTGTTGAACGTGTTTCTCATGTTGAACGTGTTTCTCCTGTTGAACGTCTTTCTCCTGGTGAACGTCTTTCTCCTGGTGAACGTCTTTCTCCTGCTGAACGTTTTTCTCCTGTTGAACTTCTTTCTCCTGCTGAAAGTATTTCTCCTGCTGAACGTATTCCTCCTGCTGAACGTATTTCTCCTGTTGAATGCCTTTCTCCTGCTGAACGTGTTCCTCCTGTTGAACGTGTTTCTCCTGTTGAACGTGTTTCTTCTGGTGAACGTCTTTCTCCTGTTGAACGTTTTTCTCCTGTTGAACTTCTTTCTCCTGCTGAACGTATTTCTCCTGCTGAACGTATTTCTCCTGTTGAACGCCTTTCTCCTGCTGAACGTGTTTCTCCTGTTGAACGTCTTTCTTCTGGTGAACGTCTTTCTCCTGTTGAACGTTTTTCTCCTGTTCAACTTCTTTCTCCTGCTGAACGTATTTCTCCTGTTGAACGCCTTTCTCCTGCTGAACGTCTTTCTCCTGCTGAACGTCTTTTTCCTTCTCAACGTACTTCTCCTGTTGAACGTCTTTCTTCTGTTGAACTTCCTTTTCCTTTTGAATTTCCTTTTCTTGTGGCTCACTTAAATTAAGTTTTTGTTCAAAATCTAATTGATCTACATAATTTTTTTCTAATTTCAAATCCAATCTTAGGTCCATCTTGTCCAATTTGAAATCAGCACTTTTACCTGGAACTTTGCTTTTGTCCCTTTCCTGTAAGGATTCCTGAGATTTTAATGGAATTTTTGTAGTTAATTCCTTTTGAATTTGTTCCTCGAAGTAGTGTGCCTTCTCTGCGACGGAACATTCCGAAATGTCTGGAATATTCATATCCTCCATGGTCTCCGATCTTCCAGAAATAGCGGCGGTGTCTTCTTCTGAAACTACATTTGGAATATATTCGCTATCACTCTCATTGAAGGTTAGCTGCGAGGTCCTTGAAACCTCAGATTCTGAACGCTGATAACTATCTCGGTTCCTTGTAATATCCTCCCAGAATTTTCGCTTTTCCGAATAAGTTTGTTTTTCTAAAAGTGTCTCGTCTTCCTGATCGCTTACTTTACTGGGATAACTAGCATCTACAGATTCTAGGGAATAAGCCACTTTTTTAAGGGATTCGTGGTTAGTAGCTTCATCTAGAACAACCAAGAACCATACTTATATTATTTTTTATTATAACAAGAATTTCAATACATTTTTTACAATTTTCAAACTCTAGTCGCGCTTCAACTCCTTAACTTGTCAACCTCGTTAAACACTTTTGTACACAACGTTTATATTTTAAATACTATAATAATCCATCAATAAATAAAATAGTAAATATTTCTATTTCACTGTAAGACTTTATAAAATAGAGTGAACGGATTTGAGTCAATATCCCATATTGCTGTCTATGATAATGTTGAGGACGGCAGTTGTGTCTGCAAGGAACAGCACATAAAATATATATTTTTAATTATTGTACATTATTGTGACACCTTTTGATTCTAAATTTTCTCTCGCATTCTTAAAAAATAATCAAATATTTTATGCCCAACATTGATCAGACAAAATATTCTGCAGTCAGAATTATATTGTGTTACGCAAAATGACAATTTTGCTCTCTTATATTCAGAGAGGATCCTAGCCTAATACCGAAGGTGCAGATTAGTAATGCAAGGTGCAAAAGGAAAATTTAAAACCTTTCTTAAACAATATTTCACTTATTTTTTAAATTCGTAATTTTTAAATTATACCCTAACTTAGTACGTCCAAAGCAAAAACGAATCATTTTCTCTCTTTTAATACCATACCTCCATGTTAAAAGAATCTCTCGTGGAGTGTTCTTCTGAAACGATCAACAATCCTTCAAACGACCATAATTTAGAATTATTTTTAATTCACTTTTATTCCCTAAACTTCTTGAAATCAAGGATTCCAACGACTATATGTAATAACAACGAGATGCTAACTCAAAAACCAAAGTTCATTGGTCATTTGAACTAACCATGGTCGTCTAAACAAATCATGGTTGTCTAAATTAACTATGGTTAGTTCAGACAATCACCACAAACTGTTCATTTAGACCAACATTCCGAGGGAGCTTTCATAACCTTGTATCGAAAGATTCTTATCTAAATTCAAAATCAAATTATTCCAGATCTTCCACATCGGTATGATTATCACTAATTAATCCATCGTCTGTGATGTCCTTGGCAACATTAATCAAATTCGTCATGACAATCTAAGAAGCCACCAGAACATGATCCATCTCTTCTAATTCCTTTCCTGGTCCGCAAGCACCATCAATTACATCATTATTAGAAGCATCCATATCTTCACCAGAAGTCGGCATTGTAACAATATCTGGTGTTTCAATCGAGAAATATCCGAACGAACCTGCACATTAATCGTGAGAGGTTCTTTTACCCTGGAAGTATCGAATCCTTATCTAAATTCGAAATCAAATTATTCCAGTTCTTCCACATCGGTGTGATTATCACTAATTCCTCCATCGTCCGTCATATAATTTTCAACATTAAGCAAATTCGTCATGACAATCTGAGAAGCCGCCAACACATTATCCATTGCTTCTAGTTCCTCATTTTGTCCGCAAGCATCCTCAACTACACAATCAACTACATCATCATCATCAGAAGCATCCATATCTTCACTATCAGTAGTAGGCATCACAACAATATCCGGCATTCCTGAATCAACCATTTCCGCTTTTGGCTCTATCATCTTATTTCTCACTTCCATCGAAAAAGGTCCATCTCCTTCCTTGGTAGTGATAGTTTCTCCATTAAAATCAGACAAAATATCCGAACGAGGTTGCAAATAAATCGGAGTGTGTTCCTCACCCTCATCATTTGATAGATCCTCCATGTCTGTTTCCCCCTGATAACCATTAAAAGCCACAGCCAAACTGAAATGTCGCTCTTTCTTGCCCTCTTGGCCTTCGGGATCACTCGCATAAATTTCATCAACATCAGTCAAATTATCAGCGAAACTGTTTCGTCGTTCCTTTGTTAAATACAGATTTTCCGGATGAGAATGGTCCGTTTCTTTCCATTCGACTCCATCCACCATTACAGCAACAGCAGGCTGTGGCAAAATTTCCGGTTGCTCGGGTTTAATGGAACCCGGATTTCTTGTTACGGCATTTATAATTGACAATTCTCCTTCGGAATCGGTATCTGAGAAGTGGAGCGAAGAGTTGTTCATCATAGCATTCAATCGTCTTCGGGTTGATCGAGTCTTTTTCTTTGATTTAGTACCAGTCAAATTTTCACATTTGTTTTCCTTGTTTTCGCATTCTGGTACCTTCACTTCTGGTGTAGTTCCTTCCATGGCTCCGTCGCCTTTTATTTTTTTTTAATTCGTGTTTTCAGTTTTAATTCGCAAACGAGAGTGAAAAAGAAAGTCCTGAAAGGAAAATTACTTTTCATAAATTATTCCGAAAAAAAAGGGTTAGTACACTTCAGGAATATCAGGATCTACAAGTGTTTGTATGATTATGATGAAACTTTGTCACGTTATAGTAATGTAGAAGAGACATCTAGGACTTGAAGGATTATTGAAATTTTTTTTAATTATGGACGTTTGGAACGTGAAGGATTTTTGAAAAATTTTAAAACCTAACTATTAGTTGAATTAAATGAATTATTTTATATGCATTATTGTTTTTATTTGAAGATTATCTGCTATAGATTTATTATCCACTATAGGAACGTTATCGAAGAAAAAAAATGAATCGGTCTGATATTTCTAATTCATTCAGCAATCTGTAATGAATTTCATAGTCTTAAAAGAAATCACATCACTGAAGTCAAAAAAAAAAGTTTAAACTTTGTTGTTAGATACAAAATTCAGGTTTAGTTAGGTTTTAGTACAAAAATAGAATTTTTTTAATTGGATAAAATTCACACTATTTTGAACAAAATTGAAATGTCGAACCTGAAATTTCTTTACCTTGAAGCGAAGAAACATATTATTTTTGTTGCATAAACATTTTTTTTCGTATCAGCAGACTCTTATTTAGTAATGGCTCTGTGCTATCGATCGACAACAATTGACAATTTTGAAACAAAATTAATTAACAAATGCATTGTTCAGCACAGAGCAATTATTAAATAACAGTCTGCTAATATCCTTAAGAAACGCAATTTCATTCTTAAAAAATGCATAAGATAATAAAAATTAGTTTAAACAATTGTTGTTAATAATGAAAATTATTTATTGTAATATGAGCTCCCTGAAAGTTATTTACACTTTATTAGTTTGAAGCCCCCAAATTTTTACCTCTGAAAATATCCAGTCAGTGCATTTGTTAATTAGATTTGTTTAAACAATCATCAGTTGTTATTGAATAAATAAATCTGATAATTTTGTGACATTTTCTTAAAATTTTTGGCCAATTTAATAGAAAAGACTTGATTTATTTCAACATAACTACCTGCTATGGATAATTGTTTACAACATTTGATTACAAAATAACAATTTATTCTCACTTATTTGTTTATAACAAATTCAATAAATTTTTTAACAATTTCTAAGCTATGAGACAACTTTTCTAGATAGTTGCTTTATTGATTCTAGGTATTTTGGATTGAATCCAAGTATTTTTCAAAAACCGGTACTCTTTTGAAAGAAACAATTTTTCCCCATTTTTGTTAATAAATAACAAAATGAAATAATTTTTTTCAAATCAGCCTCGACCAATCAATGAAGAATTTTATTAGCTTTGATTTTAAAAAAAATGTTAATTGGATTAAAATTGTCGTTTGTAGACTGATTTGTCCAGAGACACTTTTTAGCCCCACTCTGCGGCCCAGTTAATAATAAAAAAAAACGCGTATTCACTTTTTTTGTAAACCTAACAAAATGGGGGATGTCATAAAATAAATTCGAAACTTTTTTTTTGTACACCAGTAGATGAGCAAGGCGGGTTCTAATTATAGATTACTGCCTTAACGACATCGAGAAGCTTCTAACCTGTAGTGGTTCATGTCCGTGCTAAGCTTCTAGAACATTCTCGATGGGTCCTGATGACGTCCTAAAATAATATCATCAAATTATACTGCGTTATTGAAAATGACCTTGAACTTGTTTACGGAAAAAATTTCGCAGTATAATTTGATGAGGTCTCTAGGAATATTCTATAAACTAAGCATATAGCTCGTTTTATAGATGCTTGCATCCTCTACCAAAATTTCTGGAGACTTTTGCACAATATTGTCAGATATTGCATCGTATGATGCAACAAACTTCTGGAAGATTCTACATGATAATCTACACGTCTGGGATATAATTTTTTTGCAACGCAAAATCTAATACATCATTGAAAATAACTTTGAACTTTTTTACCAAAAATGCTTTTCAGAAAATGCGCAGTATAATTTGATGACGTGATCAAGAATGTTCTCTAATAGTAATATATCTACCTCTTAATCTTTGAGTTACAGAAAATTCTGGACTGCAGAGGAATATTTTTCACGAATTATTTGCGCACTAAATAAATAAGGAGAAGAATTTTTAGTTTAATATGTCATCCATAAGGGAGCAATGAATCAAATTCACATAGACAAAACAGGATTTCATACATAGCCCTATGTATCAAATTTCAACTGTACACCTGCACCTTTTTGCGCACTATGAAAATATTTTATCTGTATGGAAGCAATAGATAATCCTTATTTTTCCCCCGGAACTATATAACGCAGTAGAAATTGCCAGGACAAAGCAAAATATAACCTTGAAAGTATTTACGTGACATTCGTGAGATAAAAAATAACCTTGAAGCTGTTTGTGTGAATTCATAATTGCGCAATATTATTTGATAGCGTCATCAAGAATGTTCTCTAATAGTAACATATCTACCTCTTAATCTTTGAATTATAGAAGGTTCTAGACTGCAGTAGAACGTTTTTCACGAATTATTTGCGCACTAAATAAATAAGGAGAGGAATTTTTAGTTGAATATGTTATCTATAAGGAAGCAATA
>JAABKJ010000404.1:0-50827 GCA_011634705.1 Andricus grossulariae | reverse complement strand
AATATGTAGACAGAAGTATTGTAAGAAATGGAAGTCATGTAAACCCTTAGGGGACACATTATGAATAAAGAAGAATTGAATAGTGATTAACCCACTAGTTATTTTATTGAAAAAAGTGACTAATGTGATCTTTTCACTTGAAAAAGTGGCAAATAAGGTACTATAGGGACCAAATATTGAAAATAGGATACTTTAGGGACTTTAGGTTCAACTTTTAACAAAATAGTTGAATTTTTCTGACTAAAAAAGAATTTGATTTAATATAAAAAAACAGAATTCATTCAAAAAATACGATTTTTCAACAAAATAGGTTCTTTTTCAACCAAATTATTGAATTTTTAAGCCAAAAAGACCAATTTTTACAAAACGGTTGAATTTTTAACCAGTAAATATGGATTTTTAAACAAAAAAGTTATCTTCCAACCAAATAGTTGAGTTTTCTACCAAAACAGGGGAATTTTCAACCCAAAAAGACGAATTTTCAACAAAATAAGTACATTTTTAACAAACAAAAAAATGAATTTTCAAATAAAATTATGAATTTTTAAACAAAAGGGTGATTTTAAATTTTAGTTCAATTTTCAAGCCAAAGACGTATTTTTTGAAAAAAAGTTGTATTTTCAACCCGGAAATATGAATTCCAACCAAAAAGATTAGTTTTCTACAAACAAAAACGAATTTATAAGTAAAAAGATAAATTTTTAACAAAAAATTGAAGTTACATTTTCAGGTAAAAAATAAATTCTATATAGAAGAATAACGAATGTTCAATAAAATAATTCAATTTTCAACCTAAGAGATGAATCTTAAAAAAAAAAATTAGTTTTAAACAAATTAGTTCAACTTTTACGCAAGTAATTAAATTTTCGATTTAAAAAATAAATTTTCAGCCAAAAATGGAGAAGTTACATTTTTCGATCAAAAATTAATTTTTTAACAAAAAAAATCAGGCTCAACGAAGTATTTCGACTGGAATAGTTAAATTTTTAATATAATAAATTATTTTTCAACCAAAGAAAAAACCAATTTTCAATAAAATAGTTCCATTTTGAACCCAAGAGATGAATTTTCATACAAAACAATTAATTTTTAACAAAAAGAATTAATCTTTAACTGGAATAGTTCAATTTTCAATTTAAAAAATTAATTTTCAGCCAAAAAGATGAATTTTGAACTAAAATGATGAATTTTCAACCAAAAAAAAACATGATTTTTTAATAAATTGGTTCAACCTCCACCCAAATAATAGAATTTTCTACCAAGAAAGATGAATTCAAGAACATTATATTAGGGTAGCCTCAAACATAATTTTCGAGATTCTCTATCTTTATTCTGACCAATTTTTCAATTTCCTGACCATTAATATTCAAATATCACAATCTTAATCTTGTTACATTTTCAACATAAAATCTTTTATAAATGAAATAAAACAAATTCAAATTAAAAAGTTTCAAATTTATTATCCTTGGCAATTAAAGTACCCTTTATTTAAATTCCATGGCTTCTGCAAGATTTTTTTTTTCAAAATCCGTGACTTTCCCAGTCAAATAAAATTCCCTGACTGGAATTTTCCAGGTTTTTCCAGGTAAAAAATTCAAGGACTTTTCCAGGGTTTCAAGGATTTCCAGGACGCTAGACACCCTGATTAAATCATTTTCAATCTGAACACTAACAATTTTGTGTCCACTTTTTAACCATGTTTTTTATTTATTATTTGGAAAGATTTTCAGCCAAGTTTTCAGGTTGAAAAAGAGAAAGTGTGAATATTATACTTTATAATTTAGTAGATATTCGAAAATTTCAATCATTATATGCATCAAATATTTTTATATATCATTTGAGGGATGGAAATGCATAAGGAGGTTTATTTTTTTCAACATTAATTGTTAGCTTAAAAAAAGTTATCCAGTTGCAAAAAATTTGAAAATGAAATTATAAGTTCCAAATTACGCAAAACTGCTATTCAGACTTTACAACTATTTTTCAGATTTTAATTCGAAATACATTTAATTTTCAACCAAATAGTTGAATTTTTAACCAAAAATGATTTTCTGCCAAAAGAAATGAATTCTCACCTAGGAGTTGAATTTTAAAGCTAAAAAGTCAAATTTTGTAGAAAACCGTTGACTTTGAAATCCAGAAAGACGAATTTTCAAAGAAAAAGTTCATTTTCACGCAAGACAAATTTTCAACCAAATAGTTGATTTTTCATTTGAAAAAAAAAAACTAATTTTCAACCAAATGGTTGAATTTTTAGCCCAAAAAGTTTATTTTCAACCAAGAAAGATGACCTCTCCCAAAAAAAAGGATGAATTTTTAATCCAAAAAGGATGAATTCGCTACGAAAAATATAATACTTCATATTTGAACCAAAGAATATTTTTATTTTTCATAAAAAACAGTTGAATTCAACCAAAAGCGATGAATTTTCAACAAAATAGTAAAATTGTCAACCAAAGAGATAAATCTTCAACAAAAAAAATGAAATTTTACAAATTAGATCAACTTTCAACCAAGCAGTTGAATTTTCAACCAAAATAAGATAAATTCTGAACAAAAAATATAATAGTTAATATTTCAACGAATTTGTAACGAAATAGTTGAATCCTCACCCAAAAAAAAAAAAAAAATTTAGTTAAATAGTGGAATTTTCATCCAAAAACTATGAATTCTTAAGGAAAAATATAATATTTGATAATTCAGTCAAAAAATATTTAAACTTTAAATAAAAAACAATTAAATTCAGTAAAAAAAGTTGCACTTTCAATCATAAAGGTTTATTTTCCACGAAAAAGTTCACTTTAAACCAAGAAAGGTGACTTATCTACCAAAATAGATAAATTTTTAATCCAAAATAGATAAAACCTCAGCGAAAAATATAATAATTGAATTTTAAACAAAAAATACTTCCATTTTAAATAAAAAATAGTTTAATTCAACCAAAAAAGACTACTTTTTAACAATATACATGAATTTTTTATTTAAAAAACTAACTTTCAACCCAAAAATATTTTTATTTTAATAAAAAACAGTTAAATTCAACCAAAAGCAACAACTTTGTAACGAAATACTTGAACCTTCAAACAAAACCAATTTATTTTTATTTTTTATCTATTTTTTCATATTATTATTTTATCTATTATTTTAGTTTTTATTCATTTTTATCAGCCAAAAATGGTTGCACTTTCAATTAAGAAAGATGACTTATCTACCAAAAAAGATCAATTTTCAATAATAAAAAAAATGAATTCTCAACGAAAAATATAATAGTCAATATTTCAACCAAAATATTTTATTTTTTATTACAAACAGTTAAATTCAACTGAGCAGACAAATTTTCAAAAAAATACATGAATTTTCAACAAAATACATAAATTTTGATTTAAAAAATTGATTTTTGAGGTTACAAAAACTAATTTTCAACAAACAAAAAAAATAGAATTTCTAACAAAATATGTACTTAAATTTTCAACCAAAGGCATGAATCTTCAACAAAAAAAAATGAATTTTTAACAAAGTAGTTAAACTTTCAACCAAGTAGTTTATTTTTAACCAGAAAAAGATCAATTTTCAATGAAAAATATAATAGTTAATATTTGAAAAAAAAAAAAGATTTTAATTTTGAATCAAATACAGTCCAATTCAACAAAAAATGAGGAATATTCAACAAAATGGTTGAATTTTCGATCAAAAAAAATATTTTCTACCTAAAGTGATATATTTTCAACAAAGGAGTTAAGTTTTCAAGCTAAAAAGTTAAATCTTTTAGAAAACCGTTGACTCTGAAACACAAAAATATGAATTTTCAACAGAAAAGTACATTTTCAACCAAGAAAGATGAATTTTCAAGCCAAAGAGATGAATTTTCAACAAAATAGTCTTTTTGTCTATTTTGTCAAAAATTCAACTATTTGGTACAAAATAAAACAGTTTCGTAGTAAAGTTTTTTTTTATTCTTGGAATTTAATTCTCCTCAATAAATTTAACTACATTTTTTGGTTAAAAATTGATCTTTTTATTTAAAAATACAACTATTTAGTTTGACCAATTTAAAAACCAAAAAAATATAAACTAAAAATTAATCAAATAAAATTTTAACTAACGTCAAATCCATTGTTCAAAGTATTTAGAAAAAAATTTAAGTAATTTGATATAAATTCGCCTTTTTGGGTAGAAAATTCAACTCCTTGATTGAAAATTCATAATTTTATTTGAAAATTCGTTTCATTTTTGTTATTAAAAAGTAATTTTTGAAGCTGAAAATTGAACTGTTTTGTTGAAAATTTATCTTATTGCTTGTAAATTAACTTTTTTTCTGAAAAGTCGTATTCTCGGGTTGAAAATTCAACTGTTTTATAGAAAATTCGTCGTTTTGGCTTAAACTTTAACAACATTTGGTATAAAATTAAACTATTTGGTACAAAATTAAACTGTTTTGTAGAAAATTCATTTTTTTGAATTGAAAATTAAATCCCCTGAGTGAAAATGTAACGACTCCATTTTTTCTTAAAAATTGATATTGTTTACTTAAATATTCAACTATTGAGTAAACAAAATTTAGAAACGAAAAGAATATAAACTAGAAATTAATAAAATAAAATTTTAACTAAAATCACATCCATAATTTGTAACGAATTCGCCTTTTTGGGTAGAAAATTAATCTTCTTGGTTGACAATTCAATTCTTTGGTTAAAATGTTATGTATTTTTTTTTAAGTTCGTCCTTTTTGGCAGAAAATCAATTTTTTTTGTTAAAAATCAAGTATGTTGTTGAAAATTGGTCTTCGTTTGTTAAATCCAACTGTTTTTTATTTTTAATTAAAACATTTTTTTGTTGAAATATGAATTATTACAGTTTTTGTTGATAATTCAACTTTTTAGATTTAACATTCTACACCTTGGTTAAAAGTTTAACCACTTTCTTAAAAGTTCATTTTTTTTTTGAAGATTCATAATTTTAGTTGAAAATGTGTTGTCTTTTTTTTTGTTCGAAAGTAATTTATCTGAGAATTTAACTATTTTGTTCAAAATTCAACTGATTTTTTGTAAATGATTGGCTTAAAAATTCAACAATTTGATTTAAAATTAAACTATGTGGTACAAAATTAAACTTTTTTGTAGAAAATTAGTTTTTTTTTTAATTGAAAATGAATTCCGCTCAATGAAAATTTAACTAATCTACTTTTAGTTAAAAATAGATCGTTTTTTATTTAAAAATTCAATTATTTAAATGGAAAAATTTCGAAGCAAAAAAATATAAACTAAAAATTAATAAAATCAAATTTGACCTTGCATCACGTCCATAGTTCAAAGTAAATAGTTGAAAATTTAAAACTATTTGGTTATAATTTCATTTATTTTGTTAAAAATTCTCATTTTTTGGTGAAAAATTAATCTTCGTGGTTAAAAGTTCAAATATATGGCTAAAAGTTGATGTATTTTCTTGAAAATTCATCTTTTCGTTTGCAAATTTGAAACTATTTGGTTAAAATTTTATGTATTTTGTTGAAAATTCGCATTTTTTGGCAAAAAATCAATGTTCTTGGTTGAAACTTCATCTATTTGGTTAAAAGTTTATATCTTTTCTTGACAATTCATCTTTTTGGTTGAAAATTTGAATCTATTTGGTTAAATTACTATGTATTTTGTTGAAAATTCGCATTTTTTAGTAAAAAATTAATCTTCTCGGTTGAGTTCGACTATTTGGTTTACATTTTATGTATTTTCTTGAAAATTTATCTTTCTGGTTGAAAATTTGAAACTATTTGGTTAAAATTATAAGTATTTGGTGGAAAATTCGCATTTTTTAGTAAAAAATTAATCTTTGTCGTTAAAAGTTCAACTGTTTAATTAAAAGTTTATATATTTTCTCGAAAATTCATCTTTTTGGTTGAAAATATGAAACTATTTGGATGAAATTTGATGTATTTTGTTGAAAATTCGCATTTTATGGTAAAAAATTATTCTTCTTATTTTAAAGTTCAACTATTTGGTTGAAAGTTTATGTATTTTCTCAAAATTCACCGTTTTGATTGAAAATTTGAAACTATTTGGTTGAAATTATAAGCATTTTCTGGAAAATTCGCATTTTTTGATAAAAAATTAATCTTCTCCGTTAAAAGTTCAACTATTTGGTTAAATTTTTATATATTTTCTTGAAAATTCATTTTTTGGTTGAAAATTTGAAACTATTTATTCAAAATTCTACGCACTTTCTTGAAAATTCGCATTTTTTTGTACAAAATTAATCTTCTTCGTTGAGAGTTCAACTATTTGGTTAAAAGCTGATATATTTTCTTGAAAATTCATCTTTTCGGTTGAAAATTTGAAATTATTTGGTTAAAATTCTATGTACTTTCTTAAAAATTCGCATTTTTTTTTTAATTAATCTTCTTGATTGAAAGTTCAAATATTGTGTTAAAAGTTTATATATTTTCTTAAAAATTCATCTTTTTGGTTGAAAATTTAAACCAATTTGGTTAAAAGTTTATGTATTTTCTAGAAAACTCATCGTTTTGGTTGAAAATTGGTCTGTTTGATTTGAAAATAGTGTCTTCAGTGTAATTTTTTTTCTTAATAGTAGAAAAATAGTGTCATTGTTAAAAAACAGTGTAAAATAATGTTAATGCTCTTTTGAGTCTGAGATATGTTTTCTGTTTTATTCAATTATCTCCCCGTTTGTCTGTTTTCATGTTTCATCCAAGAAAACAAATTTTCGTTTCATGGTTTCGAAAGTGAAAAAATTTCATCCAGATAAAGCACAAAACACTATTACACTATCTTATATTATTTTGAGAAAGAGACTAATTCAGAATAAAGGAAAAATTTGTTTACTCTTTGAAAAATGCGCCCCCCAAAAAATCCTTTGGCAGAAATGTGTATTCGAGTTTTTCTAGTTTGCTGAACAAATAAAAGCGATTTCGAAAAATTTCTACTTTGCTCCTTTTGCATATCCACCCTTCAATTGGTCTAATTAAATTCAAAAGTCTATAAAATAACCAAATATCTACAAAATATGAAAATCTTATCCTAACCTCAAATTTGAAAACTGACTCAGTATCAATAGATTGAGTTGTAATCAAATTAAGATAAAAATTTGTTTGTTACCACATTTAATAGAATAATGTATGAATGCTCACCTTTTCTCTTAAATGTCAGTAATTTTGCAAAAATGCAGAAAACATTGAAGAATATTTATTTTCGAGGGTTTCGAGGGCTAGGTTGTTTACTAAAATCAAAAATTTCGCATGCATTCATTTCTCAGTTTGCGCCTTCTGTAAGATTTTTCTCGAAACTTCCATATGTTCAAAAGCCGCCAGATAGCGCTAGCTCCTATAGTCAAAGTTCCGCGAAAATTCAAATTGGATAAATGAAAAATTGCTTTTTTCATACAAAGAAATAATACAAATTTAAAGTTTATTTATAAAATAAGTTGAAAGTGTGAGTTATTTATTTTCAAAAGAAATAAATGTCATATTTTAAGTACTGGTCAGTGTTTCTTGCGTAGTTCTGAATTTCACATATATACAACATTATTGTCTACTAAAAGTATCAAAATAAAATAATGTTTCAAAGTGCCTGATGAAATAATTTTTTTAATCTTTTTACACCGGAAATTATCAAATTCTACTGAATTGATAAAAATAAATTTTGAACCAATAATGTAATAGTTAATTTTTCGATAAAAAAAAAAGAAAACCTTGTCAAAAAATAGTTAAAATTTTCAACCAAGGAGTTTAATTTTCGACCAAAAAGTTACAAAAAATTAATTTTCAACAAAAAACAAAAAAAAATCACAAAAGTAGTTAAATTTTCAACCAAGTAGTTGATTTTTCAACCAAAAAGATGAATTTTCTACCTAGAAACAATTTTCAGTTTGAAAATTTATTTTTTAACAACAAAAAAACGATTTTTTAACGATATAGTTAAAGTTTCAACCCAGGAGAATAATTTTATTATTAAAAAAGATCAATTTGCAACAAAATACGTGAATTTTCAACGAAAAAAGATAAATCATCTACCCAAAATGGAGTAGTTAAATTTTCAGTTTAAAACATTAATTTCAAAAATTAAGGCCATATGATGAGTGGGTCACGTGACCGCCTTCCTTCCTTACCGACACTTTTTATATAATAAATAATTATAATATAATAAATGAATAATGATATAATAAATAAATAAGAAGCACTAAGAAACGCAGCTCTAGTCCTAAATTTGTATAATTATGAAAAAAGCTACAAAAAAATTGTTTACAAAAAAAAACTTTTTTCATAATTATAATAATTTAGGACCAGAGCCGCGTTTTTTAGTACTTCTTATTTATTATCCCAAATTTTCAACTCGATGTGGGTGTTCGTGTGAAAATAAGTTTACAAATAAAAAAAGTGTCGGTAAGGTAGGAAGCCGGTCACGTGACCCACTCGTCAAATGGCCTTAACGAAAAGAAACGAACTTTCAACAAAATAGTTCAATTTTTAATTAAAGAGATAAATTTTCAATTAAAATGATTAATCTTCAACAAAAAATTAATTTTTAACTAAAGCTTTAAACTTCTAATCAAGTACCTACTTGAATTTTCATTAAAAAAAAGATACATTCTCCACGAAAAATATACTAGTTGATATTTCAACTAAAAAAGGGTTTTAATTTTAAATCAAAAACAGCTGAATTCGACCAAAAAAAGACGAATTTTCAACTACGAATGATTGTTCAGACGAGAGAGGGAATTTTTTTTAACAAAATTGTTAAATTTTCAAGGAAAAGGATGAATTTTCAACCAAGAAGATTCATTTTCAACTAAAAGAGATACATTTTCAACCTAAAATTGAATAGTTAAATTTTCAGCTAAAAAAATTAATGTTCAACCAAAAAGATGAATTTTAAACTAAAATTGATGAAAAATTCAACTAGAATAGTTAAATTTTCAGTTAAGAAAATTAATTGTCAAAGAAAAAAATGATTGTTCATCAAAATAATTCAAGTATAACTGAAATAGTTCAATTTTCAGTAAAAAATACATAATAGATTTTAACATTCAAATAATTACTTGAATTTTTATTAAAATATGAATTATCGACGAAAAATGTACTAGTTGATATTTTAACTAAAACAGGTTTTTAAATTTAACCAAACAAGACGAAATTTTTTCAAGAGTAACATTTTCAACTAAGAAAGATTTTTCAGACGAGAGAAAAAAATGTCCACCAAACTGTTGAATTTTCAAGCAAAAAGATTAATTTTCAATCAAAAAGGACGAGTTTTCAATAAAATTCGTGAATTTTCAACTAAAAAAGATGAAATTTCAATCTAAAATAGAATATTTAAATAATTTTGAGATAAAAAAATTAATTTGAAACAAATTTTCAACAAAATAGTTAAATCCAGTAACCAATAATATAAAGCTACTTTTGCGAATTTTTCAAATAGTTGAATTTTCAAGAAAAACCAAATAAATTTCAACCAAAAATCGAATAGTTACATTTTCAACAACAAATCTAATTTTATAACAGTCAAATTGAATAAAAAAGGATGAATTATTATAAAAAAATAGATGAATTCACAGCCAGTAAGATCAATTTTCAAAAAAGATTAATTTTCTATCCAAAAAGACGAATTTGCAACAAAATACATGAATTTTTCACTAAAAAAGTTGAATTTTCCACCCGACACCACAGTTTAATTTTTAAACAAAATAGTCGAATTTTCTATAAAAAAGATAAGTTTTTAAATAAAAAAGATAAACTTTGAACTTAAAATGGAATAGTTACATATTCAGTTTAAAAAATGAATTTTCTTCCAAATAAATTCAACCAAAAAAGACGAATTTTCAACAAAATAATTGAATTTACAGCTAAAAAGATGAATTTTCAAACAAGAATTGTTTTTTAACCAAAAAGACGAATTTTTAACAAAATTCATGAAGTTTCCACAAAACAATTGAATTTTTAAACACACTGAATTTTTAACAAAAAAGTTAATTTTCTACCCAATAGTTAGTTTGCAACCATTGTATATACCATAATTTTCTACCACATTGTTGAATTTTGAAGCCAAAAAGACGAATTTTCTACAAAGCAGTTCATTTTTCAAACCGAAAAAATCAATTCTCAACGAAATCTGTAATACTTGATATTTCAAAGAAGTATTTAAATTTGAAATAAAAAACAATTGAATTCAAACAAAGAAGACGAATTTTCATAAAATAGTTGAATCCTTAACAAAATATACGAAGAATTTTCAAATAGAAAATATCAGTTTTCAGTCGAAAATATAAAATTTTAGCTAATAATGAAATTAAATAATATTATATAATAATAGTTTTAAAAAACTGGTAAAATTTTCTAATTTACAGATGAATTTTCAACTAAAATGATTAATCTTCACACACAAAAAAAATGTATTTTTAACAAAGTAGTTCAACTTTCAACCAGCTAGTAGAATTTTTGAACAAAAAAGGTGAATTTTTAACTAAAAATATAAATTTTCAACCAACAATGTAATAGTTTAATTTTCAGTGGAAAAAAAGTTAATTTTAAACTAAAAAAAGAATTTAATTTTCAATGAAATACTTAAACTTTCTACCAGACATGAATCTTCAATCAAAAAGATGTATTTTTAACAAAGCAGTACAACTTTCAACCAAGATGTTAAATTTTTGACCAAAAAAGATGAGTTTTTAACAAAATAATTGAATTATCAAATATAAAAGATCAATTGTCAATTTCAAATATAAATTTTCATCCAATAATGGAAGTTATATTTTCAGTTAAAAAAAAAAAACAAAAAAAAAACTGGCTAAATCTTCCACTCTAAAGATAAATTTTCAACTAAAATGATGAATGTTCACAAAAAAAATTGATTTTTCACAAAGTAGTTCAATTTTCAACCATGTAGCAGAATTTTCAAACAAAAAAGATGAATCCTCAATAAAAAAGTGTAATTGATGGTATTTTAACAAAAAAAGGATTTTAATTTAGATCAAAAACAGTTGAATGCTATAAAAATACGAATATTAAACAAAATAGTTCAAGTTTAAACCAAAGAGATGAATTTTTAACGTAAAGAATTAATTTTAAACTGAGAAGATTAATTTCCTACTAAAATAACACGAATTTTTAACAGAATGCATGAATTTTTAACGAAAAGATTAATTTTTAACTGAGAAGATTAATTTTTTACCAAAAACACGAATTTTCAACAGAATATATGAATTTTTAAGTAAAAACGATACATTTTTAACCAAATAGTTGAATTTTTAACTAAAAAAGCTAAATTTTCAACCAAAAAGGAAACGAATTTTCAACAAAATAGTTCAATTTTCTGCCAAAGACATGAATCTTTAACCAAAAAGATAAATTTTTAACAAAGCAGTACAACATTCAACTAAGTTGTTGAATTTTTGACCAAAAAAGATGAATTTTCAACAAAATAGTTGCATTTTTAACCAACATTTTTAATTATTAACCAAAAAAGACAACTTTTTAACAAAATTGTTGAATTTTCAATTTAAAAAAGATTTCTTAGTCAAGAAAGGATATAATTACAACTTAATTGTTCCATTTTCAAGTCAAAGATTAATTTTTTACAAAAAAGTTAAATTTCAAATTAGACAGTTGAATTCTCTGCCAAACTAGTTGAACTTTCAATTCAAAAAGATAGATTCTCAACAAAATTGTTAATTTTCAACAAAAAATTATTTTTTAGTCAAGGAAGAAAAAAAATGTTGACCAAATTGTAGAATTTTCAGGACGAATAAAAATTTTCTACAAAACAGTTGAATTTTTAACCAAATAGTTCAATTTCGTACCAAAATAGTTGAATTTTCATTTCAAAAAGATGAATTTTCAACAAAACAGTTCATTTTTAACCAAAAGTATGACTTTTTAACAAAATTGTTGAATTTTCAAGCTTAAGATCATTTTTCTACAAAAAAGTTGAATTTTTGACGAAAAAAAAAAAGAATTTGTAACAAAATAGTTGCGTTTCAACGAAAATAGTAGAATTTTCAATTCAAAAAGATGAATTTTTAACAAAACAGTTGAATTTTCAACCAACAAGTTTAATTTTTAACCAAAAAGGACAATTTAACAAAATTGTTGAATTTTCAATTAAAAAAAAGATAGATTTTCAACAAAATTGTTAATGATTAACCAAAAATAATTTTTTAGTCAAGAAAGAAAAAACATGCTGACTAAATTGTACAATTTTTAGGCCAAAGAAAAATTTTCTACAAAACAGTTGAATTTTCAACCAAATAGTTCAATTCTCTGCCAAAATAGTTGAATTTTCAATCCACAAAGATGAATTTTCAACAAAACAGTAAATTTGCAACCAAATGGATGACGTTTTAACCAAATTGTTGAATTTTAAAACAAAAAAGAAAAAAAATGCAAACAATTAGTTGAATTTTCAATCTAAAAAGATGAGTTTTCAACAAAACAGTTAATTTTCAACTAAAAGGATGACATTTTGACAAAATTGTTGAGTTTTCAAACAAAAAAGAAAAAAATTGAACCAAATTGTTGAATTTTCAAGCCAAATATCATTTTTCTACAAAACAGTTGGAATTTTCAAAAACATAATTGAATTCTTTACCTAGTTGAATTTTCAATCCACAAAGATGAATTTTCAACAAAACAGTAAATTTTCAACCATGAGTATGACTTTAACAAAATTGTTGACTTTAACAAAAAATTCAACAAATTTTTTAAGTTTTCAAACCAACATGTTGAATTTTCAAGCCAAAGATAATTTTTCTACAAAAAAGTTGAATTTTTGACCAAAAAAGATGAATTTTTAACAAAATAGTTGCTTTTTTAACAAAATAATTAAATTTTCAATAAAATAGTATAAAATCGAGAAAAAGGCGAAATTTCTTGAAAACACGAGAAAAATAATATTACATATTTAAAAAGTGGAAAAGTCGCATTTCTTAAAATTTATCATCAATAAACGTGTATAGGCCATCCATAAATCAGCGACACTGGACCTTGCATCATCGCGCAATAAAACCCGGTCAACATGATACCGGGTTCAAGAATTTGCAAGGCACACATGTTTATTCGTGTTATGGAGACCCAGACCTACATTAGAAAAAAATGTCATATATACTAATTTTTTTATCAATATCCGCGTTGACGCAAGGTCTAGTGCCGCTAGCTCTCCTACTATAAATTCTAGATCCGGCACACTATGCGCTCCTGTAAATTTCATTAATAAATTCAAAGAATTGGAAAATTTTTTTTAACGCGATATTCAATTTTACTTCAAAAATGGCAAAAGCAACAACTTTTTGGTCCAGGGAATATTAAAAAGAATTAAAACTTAAACATTTGATTTTTGAGTAACTAATATTAATTTAATTTATTACTCAATGGTATAATAATATTAATCTTCAAGAATATGACTCAATTCTAGAAATTTTCGAAAAAAGAAAGAGGAACATGGGAAATCGAATCAAAACTGAGTAGAAAAGTTGAAGTCTTATTTAAAAATGCAAAATATAATAAACAAATCTGGCACTCCCCAATGGGCCGGATCTAGAATTTACTCTTCATAATCATTTATTTTTCGTAATTCGTAAAAATAAATATAAAATAAATTCCTAATTTGTTTTTATCAATATCCGCGATGACGCAAGGTCTAGTGTCGCTGGCTCTCCTACTATAAATTCGAGATCCGGCGCACTATGTGCTCCTGTAAATTTCATTAATAAATTCCAAGAATTGGCAATTTTTTAACGCGATATTCAGGTTTACTTCAAAAATGGCAAAAGCTACAACTTTTTGGTCCAGGGAATATTAAAAAGAATTAAAACAACATTTGATTTTTTAGTAACTAATATTAATCTTCAAGAATATGACTCAATTCTAGAAAATTTCGAAAAAAGAAAGAGAAATATGGGAAACCGACTCAAAACTGAGTAGAAAAGTTGACAAGACTTATTAACAAATGCAAAATATAATAAACAAATCTGGCACCCCTCAATGGGCCGGATCTGGAATTTACTCTTCATAATCATTTATTTTTCGTAATTCGCACAAAATAAATATAAAATAAATTCCTAATTTTTTTGGTCCATATCCGCGATGACGCAAGGTCTAGTGTAGCGACACTAGACCTTGCGTCATCGCGGATCGCTCTCCTACCATAAATTCGAGATGCGGCCCACTGTGTGCTGCTGAATACACTCGACCTTCAAAAAAATACCACTTAAATTGAAAATTAATTAATTAATCGCTTTTCAGATGCCGATTTTGCAAAAAGGCCTTCTCCGACAGTTCCACCCTCACCAAACATTTGCGAATTCACTCCGGCGAGAAGCCCTACCAGTGCAAGTTGTGCTTGCTGAGGTTCAGCCAGAGCGGCAATCTCAACAGGCATATGAGGGTCCATGGTGGATCTCTGACGTGACACAGCCCGGATTACCCCTTCGTGGATGGTGACATTTTGCCCCAGTGCTGTCGGATACCTGTGATTCAACTTGGGACGAGCTTACAACGAAAATAATAAAATTATTATGTACTTTCTGCGCTCCCTTGACGACGAGTTCAGGCGACACCCAAACCAAGACACCAAAATTTCAGGTCGTCTTTACGACATCTTTATTCAGGCCAATATCTATGGCCGTTTTTTAAAATGTCTTTACGATATTGGGATCCATTAAGTGCGAGAGGTCGTACTTCTTAACCAATTTAAAGTGTTTTTTTTTTCAAGATTGAATCTAATTAAATTTCAAAAAGGTATGTCAAAGCCAATTTAGAAAAATAAAGCACTAATTTGTTATTTAACTTAAAAAATGACAAAAAAACATACCTTTTCATTTGTGTATAGACCATAGATTAAATTCCTTAATTTCTTTAATTGTTATAATGAAATTAACGGATAAAATTAACATTTGCTGCATTTTAGGTGTTTGAATGCATTATTTATAAAGATTTGGTCGTTGAATTACGTTAAAGTAATAATTAATCAACAACGAGAATTGTCATCGTTATAAATAATTGTTATAAACAAATTCGCTCATTTCACATTTTTAAACACAGAAAATTGTTTTTCTCTGTGGAGTCACTTCCTTTTTACTTTAAGAATAATATTATCATAAAATGAATGCCATTTAGTTGAACTTTCAACAACAAAATTATCAAAGATTAATTTTCTACAAAAAAAAATTAATTTGTAACAAAAGAGTTGAATTTTCTCAACCAGAAAAGATTTTTTAGTTAAGAAAGAAAACCTTTTTTAACCAAATTGTTGAATTTTCAAGCCAAAGAACAATTTTCTTTAAAAAAATTGAATTTTTAATCAAATAGTTAAACTTCCAATCCAAAAAGAGGAATTTTCAACCAAAAGGATGACTTTTTCGACGAAACTGTTTAATTTTTAACCAAAACTAATTTTTTAGTCAAGAAAAAAAAATTCCACCAAATTGTTAAATTTTTAAGACAAAGATCAATTTCCTACAAAACACTTGAATTTTCAATCCAAAAAGACGTATTTTTTACAAAACAAATGAATTTTCAACAAAACAGTCGAATTTTCAATCAAATTGTTAAATTATCAATTTTCTAAAAAAGAAGAAAGCTGAATTTCAAACTAAATAATTGAATTCTCTACCAAATTGTTCAATTTTTAAGCCAAAGGTAAATTTCCTACAAAACAGTTGAATTTTCAACCAAAAATAATTTTTTATTTAAGAAAGAAAACAAATTTAAACCAAATAGTTCCATTTTTAGGCAGAAGAAAAATTTTCTACAAAACAGTTTAATTTTTAACAAAATAGCTGAATTCTCTACCAAAATAGTTGAATTTTCATTTCAAAAAGTTGAATTTTCAACAAAACAGTTCATTTTTAACCAAAATTATGACTTTAACAAAATTGTTGAATTTTCAAAGAAAAAAGAATCAACCAAATTGTTAAATTTTCAAGCCAAAGATCATTTTTCTACAAAAAAGTTGAATTTTTAACCAAATAGATGAATTTTCAACAAAACAGCTGAATTTTCAATCAAAATTGTTAAATTATCAATTTTATAAAAACGAAAGCTGAATTTTAAACTAAATAATTGAATTCTCTACCAAATTGTTAAATTTTTAAGACAAAGATCAATTTCCTACAAAACAGTTGAATTTTCAACCAAATAGTTTCAACCAAAAATAATTTTTTAGTTAAAAAAGAAAACAAATTTAAACCAAGCAGTTCAATTTTTAGGCAAAAGGAAAATTTTCTACTAAACAGTTTAATTTTTAACAAAATAATTGAATTTTCTACCGAAATAGTTGAATTTTCAGCAAAACAGTTCATTTTTAACCAAAAGTATGTCTTTTTAACAAAATTGTTAAATTTTCAAACAAAAAAGAAAAAAAAAAACAAATTGTTGAATTTTCAAGCCAAAGATCATTTTTCTACAAAAAAGTTGAATTTTTAATCAAATAGATGAATTTTCAACAAAACTGTTATATTACCAATTTTCTAAAAAAAAATAAAGCTGAATTTCAAAGTAAATAATTGAATTCTCCACCAAGTTGTTAAATTTTTGAGACAAAGATCAATTTTTACAAAACAGTTTAATTTTTAACAAAATAGTTCAATTCTATACTAAAATAGTTGAATTTTCAATCCAAAAAGATGGATTTTCAACAAAAACAGTTAATTTTCAATCAAAATGATGACTTTTTAACAAAATTGTTGAATCTTCAAACAAAAAGACAAAAAAGTCAACGAAATTGTTAAATTTTCAAGCCAAAAATAATTTTTCTACAAAATAGTTGAATTTTCAATTAAAAAAGATTTTTCAGTAAAGAAAGAAAAAAATTTCAACAAAATTATTAAATTTTAAAGTCAAAGATCAATTCTCGACCAAATAATTAAATTATCTACCAATATAGTTGCATTTTCAATTCAAGAAGACGAATTTTCAATAAAACCGGTTTAATTTTCAACCAAATAATAAAAAATTTAACAAAAAATAAATTAATTAAAAAAAATACCTGAATTTTCTACAAATAGCTTAATTTTCAACTAAAAGAAGATAAATTTTTAACCGAAAAGATTATATTTATACCAAAGAACACGAATTTTCAACCAAATAGGTAAATTTTCAACAAAATATTTGAATTTTTAACCAGATATTAATTTTCAACTAAAATTATGAACTTTTAAGCAAAAAGATGAATTTTTAACAACGAAGTTCTAATTTCAACTAAGTAGTTAGATTTTCAATCAAGAATGATTTTTTAGTCAAGAGAGAAAAAAAGTTCAGCCAAATTGTTGAATTTTTAAACCAAAATAACAATTTTTCTACAAAACGGTTAAATTTTCATCTCGAAAGTGTGAATTTTCAACAAAAAAAGTTAATTTTCCACGAAAATAGTTGAATTTTTCACCCAAAAAGACGTATTTTCGGGTTTAGAGAATTAAAAAATTAAATTAATTAATAAATTTAAATTAATTTAAAAAACCATTTTTATGTTGAAATGTGATATAAGTGAATTCGTTTATAATAAAAACAGTTCTTGTTAAATGGCAATATATACTATGCTAATATTATTTTTTAGAGTAAAAAATGGGTGACCCCACTAAAAAGAAAAGTGCCTATGTTTAAAAATACGAAAAAATTACATTTCTTTATAAAAATTGTTTATAACAATATCAATTGTTGTTCAATATATTATATCAAGCTATTATCCTCGAGACGAAATTAAATGCTCCCGTAGAAAATAAGAAGCTTTTATGTTCAGAAATGCGATGTAAGTTAATTTCTTTATAACAATGACAATTATTCTCGTTTAGTTCCCGTTAATGATTAATTATTACTTTTACGGAATTTAACGACAAAATCAGTATAAATAATGCATTCAAATACCAAAAATATCAGTTTTATCCATTAATTTGTTTATAATAATTAAATGTATATTAATCGGATCTGTTTTTGAGAAAATATTAATAAACAGAGCAAAGTAGATAACACAAATGTAAAAAATGATGTTTTCAAACTCATTTTTCAACTCAAATAAACAAATTAATAAATTTTCATTTTGAAAATCGGCTTCAATTTGAAAAAAGAAACTTCAAAATCAGTTCAGAAATACCTCTAGAACTTTTTGAACTCCAATATCTCACTTCGCTAAATTGTGCAACGTCGTCAAAAAGTCGTAAAGACGACCTTCCGCTTTTGTGTCCACTGGGAACCTCCTGATCAAAAACCTTTTTGATTTCACTTCCTCAGACTTCAAAGCTACTCAAATACTCTTATAAGAAGAAAAAATCGAACCAAAGTTAGGCTATAATAAAAATACTAATAAATTAAAAAAATAATACTGAAGATTTGAGTAGCCTTGAAAAATCTGAGGTGCTAGTCTACGATATCAAAAAAAAAAAAAGAACGATAGGATGGGTAAACGAAAGGGGGATTATCGCAGTTAATGCCTGCAGCATTCACACCACAGCACCGTTGATTATTGTACAAATATTGTATTTATTATAATTATAATTATAATTAATTATAATTAATATTAATGTTGCCGTTTTCACCACGTTCACTTTTCTTATCGCGTGGCTTTTGCGTCATTTTTCATTCTTTTTCGGATTCCTCTCATTTTGCCCGCTTTCTCTCGAACTCTCTCAATCTATCTCTCTTCTTTTGTAATTGTAAAATAAAGGTGTTACGGCGCCACTTTCATTGAAAAAAAAAACGGAGTCATAATGTGTTCTTACCAGAGGAAAGGGTCGTTTAAAAAAAAAACAAACAACAAAAACGGAAGAGAAGAGCAATAAATAGACCAATCAAGTTTTTTTTCAGGTCCACGCACGGAGAGTGGGGGAAGTATAGGAGGCTTCGATTGGCTGATTCGCACGATTTGACTGGTACGAGAAGGAATTGCGAGATTATCATTACAATTGATTCGCCTCTCGGATTTAAAAACTATAATAAGAAAAACTCCGTTTTCTTAGCGCAGCGGTTGTTTTCTTGTTTCATATCATTTTTTGTCAAAAAAATCTTTTTCACGATCACTCGCTCATCAATTTATCACTCTCGCGCGCTTTCTCTCACACTCTCGCTCTATGTATAGATAATGATGTATTTATATAAGTAATAATATTCTTGAAAAAAAGTATGTATAATGTCTCTACGTTATGCAGGTCGCACGGGTCTGCAGAGACGACGAGCTGGCCCTTTTCTCTCTCTCTCTCTCTCTCTGTCTGTCTGTCTTTCTTTCTTTCTTTCTTTATTTCATTCTTTCTATCTCTTTCCTTCTTTCTTTTTCTACATCTAAAAAGTCTCTTCTAATCGACTTGGGTCCATCTTGTCGTGCAGCAACCGCACCATTTTTTGCTGTTTTTAACGTTGCGTATTATATTTAAAAATGTTGGTGTGTCGTCTCTTGTGTGATGCTTCGTATTTCTCCTCCTCTTTTTTCACAACTTATTTTTTCGGCCTACTTTTTTCGTCGTTGGATCGATCCTCACGTCAGTTGGAATGATTTTCACTCGCTTCGAGGCAACGAGCAGGCACGCGTTTTCACTCCGCTTTAGAACCGAACAAAAGTCCAAAAATCTGTCGTCTAGATTTCCTTTTCTAACTTCACGAGTCGAAAATCCAATAGTTGAATGAATTTCTCACTCTCGAGGTGTTGTTGGCTTGCTTGAAAAAAAAAAAAAAAAAAACGAAAACCCGAATAGATATGTGTGTCCCTAAAATAGATCTTTCCATATGTTTCTTTCCATTTATTCATATAGTTGCTGATGTTGCGAGAAACTCACTATCTTCCACAATCTATCTCTCTTTCGCGTAATCTTAATTTTCGAAATAAATCGTTCATCGCTTCCCTCTACAACGATTCACCTCTCGACTAAATACAGTCATGTATTCGCAAACAACGTCACACGACTTCACTTAATACAGTAATTAATCGTATCGTAATTATCAATTAATAAAACTTGTTTCTGCTCATACTATTTCTCTCTCTCTCTCTCTCACTCGCACTCTTTCATGCATGCGCAATCACTCACTCACTCTCTCTCTCTCTCTTTTATAGTAGCGCACGCTTACTGCTTACATACAGTTAAACAATAAGTGTTATGCTCACTGATAAATTTGCTTTTGTTCTGTCCTTTGAGAAAAACAAGAATACTTCAACTTGCGAGTCGAACGACGGACAGTGAAAGTCTACACAATTTGCGAAGAGCTAAAAATGCACCAACTTTCTTAAAAAAAAATTAAAGTAGAAGAAAAGAAAACAAAAGGAATTTTTATTTCGTGAACTCCGGCTGTTCAATTTGTCGAATATCCGATTTCAACTACGAATACTTAAAAGAATTTCAACTGTACATTGCAGAGTGTAATTGAAACAATTTTCCTCTACACTTCATTACGGACTCGAGAGACAGCCGAAGCTCAAGAATTCCTCGTGCGGCGTTTTTCTTTCTTTCTTTGAGTTTGCAAATCAAAGTTGGACTTTGAATGACTTTCCAGGGTCACTTGAATTTTTTTTTTTTTTTTTTTCAATGAAAAATAGAACAATAATTCTAGGAGAATGCGTTTTATTTCGAGTGACTTTGAAAAGGCGATTCAGCTACTTCCTAGCTCAAGATTAAAAGTAAAAGAAGAATGTATTTAGGTATTTCGATAATCAGGATCTCGATTATAACCCCCCGCGAAAATTCAGCTAGAGTTCTTTCTACTAAATCAAGGTTGATTCTCATGCATCGCAGCGAATAAAAGCACTAACGAAGACATTGTGGATCCAAATACAGTGGGAGAAAATTGCAATTTATTTTCAAATCCACCTTCTTCTTAAGGAACCAGGCTACACTGTTAGGATAATGACTAGCCGATGAATTTTCTCGCGACGTAAGGAAGAACTTACCAGGAACCGTCCGAAAACTCAACTCCGGACATTCGAATTAATAGAGGAAATTTTCCCCAAATTCTTCGCTACTATTATAAAATTAATATGAGAAACTGAAAGACCGGAATTAAGTTTGCAAACAATTCCCGAAGGCGATAAAACTCAAAAATCCTACTCTGATTAAGACAAGAAACTCGGGGAAAAGTCGTGCACTTAAAAAAGGGAAGCAATTGCACCGACAAATTCCGAAATCTCAAACAAAATTCTAAACATTTTTACAAGCTGAAAGCAGCGTCGTTTGAAAATTCGTCGCAGTAGGAAAATTCACTTCGATACCTCCATGTTAAGAGAATCACTTTGGCGTTTTTCGTCTAAAAAAAAGGATGCTTTTTGAAAATTGGTATCTTGTTTTTATTACACACAACTCGGCAAACAGCAAACAGGTTTAGCACATGATTAATACTATCTGGTTTAGTATATTATTTATAATTATTTTTAATTCGCTTGAATTCCTTTCAATTACTTTTAATCCTTCAAGAAATCGCAAATACTTCAAAATAATGCAAGAAATTCAGAATAATTAAAGGAAATGAAATAATTCAAGAAATTCATAGAATTTAAACGTTTCAATAGAATTCATGGAATTCAAGAGAATAACGGGAATGAAAAAGTATTCGAAGAGTTGCAAAGAATTAAAGATACTTCAAGGAATTCAAAATAATTTTAAAAATACAAGAGAATTAAAGAAATTCAAAGAATTAAATAGAATTCGTGAAAATTAAAGGAATGCAATAGAATTCAAAGAATTAACAAAAATTATTGAATTCGCAGAATTCAATTAATAGAATAGAATAATAAAATTAACGGAATTCAAAGAGTTCTCACAAATTTAATTAAATTCAAGTAGACTTAAAACGAATTTAGAAAAATTGAAGAGAATTAAAGAAAATCAAGAAAAATAAAGGAATTCAGAGTTCCAAGAAATTCAATTGAATTCAAGTAGATTCAAAACAAATTTAGAAGAATTAAAGGAAATCAAGAGAAATACAAGAATTCAAGAGAATTCTTAGAATTAAAAAAATACAACTTAATTCAAGTGAATTTGAAGCTAAATTAAAGTTTTTTTTTTTAATTAGAGAATTAAGGACATTCACTTGAATCCCTTCGAATTTTTTTTAATTGCATGAAATTCTTTTAACTTCTTTGAAACCTTCAGAATTTTCTGAGTACCTGAATTCTCTGAATTCCGTCAATTCCCTGAATTCCAGGATTCCAATTCAATACAATTCATGGAATTCAAGAGAATTACGGAAATAAAAAAGTATTCAAAGAGTTGGGGAGAATTAAAGATGATTCAAGAAATTCCAAAAATTATAAAAAAAAAACTATTGAATTCAAAAATTGAATTCGAAAAATTCAAGATAATTATAGGAATTCAATTAACTTTTAAGACAATGTAACCGGCTTAAAGGAATTCAATAGAATTAACGGAATTCCAAAAGTTCGAAAAAATTAAATTCAAGTAGATTTAAACTGAATGTAGAAGAATTAAAGAGAATTCACGAAATTCAAGAGAAATAAAGGAATTCTAAAGAATTACCGGAATTCAAAGTGTTCCAAAAAATTAAATTAAATTCAAGTAGATTTAAAACGAATTTGGAAGAAAGGATTTAAAGAATATCAAGAGAAATACAGAAATTCAAGAGAATTCATAGAATGAAAAAAATGCAATTCAATCCAACTGAATTTGAAGCAAAATTACAATTTTTAAAAATGTAGAGATTTTAACACAGCCACTTGAATTCCTTTAAATTCCTTTGAATTCTTTTCAACTCTTTTACAATCTTTTAACCCTGATGAGCAGCAATTCTGTGAATTTTCTAAATTACCTTAATCCCCTGAATTCCTTGAACTTCGTGAATTCAAGAATTCCAAGGACTTCAAAATAATGCAAGGTATTCACAGGAATTAGAAGAATAAAAAAATTCAGGAAGTTTAGAATTCAAAAGACTTTTTAATAAATCAATTGAATTCGAAGAATTCAAGATAATTAAATTAATTCAAAGAACTTTAGAGACAATTTAATAGACTTAAAGGAATTTAAGAGAATTAACGGAATTCAAAAAGTTCCAAAGAATTAAATTAAATTCAAGTAGATTTAAACCGAATATAGCAGAATTCAAGAAAATTAAGAGAAATATAGGAATTTTAAAGAATTAACGGAATTCAAAGTGTTCCAAGAAATTCAATTGAATTCAAATATTTTTAAAACGAATTTAGAAGAAGGGATTTAAAGAAAATCAAGATAAATACAGGGATTCAAGGGAATTAATAAAAAAGTGCAATTTAATTCAAGTGAATCTGAAACTTTACCATTTTTAAAAATTTAGAGAATTAAACACAATCACTTGAATTCCTTTCAATTCTGTTGAATTCCTTTTAAATCTTTTGAATTCCTTTGAATTCTTCTGAATTCCTTTGAATTATTTTGAATTGCGTGGAATTCCTTTCAACTCTATCAAAATCTTTTCAATTCTTTTAACCCTGACGACCTGCAATTCTGTGAATTCCCTGAATTCAAGGATTCCAAGGACTCCTGAATAATGCAAGGAATTCAGAGGAATAAAAAGGATTAAAAATGCAGGAAATTTAGAATTCAAAAGAATTTAATGTGAACTGAAAATATTATACTTAACCAGAGATAAATAATTACTAAACCTGTCTGTTTGCCGCGTAATTTTTTAAAAAACGAGGCGCCAACTCAAAAAGCAGTGGTCTAAATCGTCTAAACTAACCATGGTTAGTTTAAACGACCAATACCAAAGTGGGTCAGTTTAGGAAAGCAACGGTTAGACATACACTGAGATTCGTTCAACATGGAGGCATCATCGATTTTATCCGACTGTATTTGGCTTCTGTGTGACGACACTGAGAACTGCGCTACCCGAAAGGTGTCGTTCTCGAAAAACAACAAAAACAAAATGCAAACGAACAAAAAAATCGATTGTTCTCTCTCTCTCTCTCTTTCTCTCTCTCTGGTTCGTTCGTTCGTTCTTTTTCTCTCACTTTCCAGGTATGTCGGAAGCAGCGGACAGATATTTGGCTGTACGTCGTGCACGACCCGCGCTAGCTAGTGAATAATCGGTCGTTAGTCGTCGTCCTCGTCGTAGTCGTCGGAGCTTGCGTAAATGGCTAGGGGGGAGGTTAGGTCAGAGGGTGGCGCTGGAGTGGAGATCTGGGGTTTAAGGTCAACGGGGACTGGGTGCAGGTGGGCTGGGCCGAGGGTCAGGCTCGCTCACTATGCTGTGTGGTAATCCAGGCAATCCAGCTGATGGTGGAGCTGATGTAGGACCGCCGGCTCCACCGCCGCCTACTGTTGGACCTGAGGGTCCTGTTGGACCCCCGCCACCGCCGCCACCCGCCGACGAGTTGGGTCCACCGCCGCCTCCGCCTCCACCGCCGCCGACGACTGAATGACCTCCTGGAGGAGGTGGCGCCGAGTCATGAGGAGTCGTCGAGTGTGCCTGTTGAACGGGCAAAGTTCCCGCGTAGTAACCGCCGTTGATACCCTCTGGGTAGCTGCTGCACAAGCGGAACAAAAAAAAGTACAAATTTCAATTAAAGTTCTCTACAAAGTCTCCCAACTAATCCTAAGCTACCAATTTTAATTATAGTCCTGCACTTAAGAAAGAGCCTCGCGTAAATCTTCCCCGTGGACAAAGAGACATGTCATCCTGAAAACGTCCTAAAGACGTCTCTGTGACGTCCTCAGGATGACAATGTCTTTTTGCCCAGTGGATTAGGAAAGAAAATTGATTTGAGAAGCCCTTGCATCAAATAAAATATGTTCTTTTAATAATGATAATAAAACTTTGGTGCAAAAACGCTTTTTATAAATTAGCAATCTCAACACTTCTGAATGGAACTTTTTATTGTTTCAGTGCTTTGGTATCTAAAATTCAAGTATGGAAAGTTGTAATACTTCTTTACTACTTTCTTTATTTTGGTGACAAGACAGGGTGGCGATTCGGCAGAAGATTTCAAATTCCCGGGTTTTCCCGGCCAGGTTTTTCTATTTTCCCGTTCAACTAAATGTAACGCATTCGTATTTACCGCAAAACGCAAACATTTATTTTAATTCATACCGTGCATTCTGAACATCCTTTAACAAAACAGAGCAAAACCTTGCAAAATAAATAATTTTAAATTTTTTACAAAAAATGGAATAGTTAAGCTTTCAGTTGAAAAAATTAATTTTCAACAAAAAACAAACGGATTCTCAACAAAACAGTTTAATTTTCAACCAAAGTGATGAATTTTTAAATAAAATTATGAATCTTCAACTGGAATAGTTTAATTTTGAACCAAAAAGATGAATTTTCAAATAAAATGATGAATCTTTAGATGGAACACTTGAATTTTCAACCAAAAAGATGAAGTTTTAAACAAGAAGATTAATTTTCAACTACAAAGATTAATTTTTTACTAAAAAATACAATTTTTCAACAAAAGAGATGAATTTTTAACGAAATGGTTCAATTTTTAATTAAAGAAAACAAATTTTCAACCAAATAGTTGAATTTTGAACTAAAATAAATTTATAATTTTCATACGAAAATGGAATAGTAACATTTTTGGTTAAAAAGAATTAATTTTAAACCAAACATAAGAGTTTTCAACTAAAACAATGGATCTTCGACTGGAATAGCTGAATTTACAAGAAACAAAAAAATAATAATTTTTACTACAAATGACGAATTTTCAACCAAAACTTAAACCATTAAATTTCAAGTCAAAAAAATTGATGTTCAACCAAACAGATGAATTTTCAATTAAAATAAGTTAAATTTTTAGTTAAAAAAATTACATTCAACAACAAAAAACTAACTTTCAATAAAATTGTAAATATTTAACTGGAAAAGTTGAATTTTAAACAAACAAAAAATGAATTTTTGACTGAATTGATAAATATTTAACTATAATAATTTTCAACCAAAACTTAAATAATTAAATTTCAAGTTTAAAAAATTAATTTTTAACCAAACAGATGAATTTTCAACTACAAATATGGAATTTTAAATTGGAATAAGTTACATTTTCAGTTAGAAAAATTACTTTCAACAAAACAACTAACTTTCAAAAAAATAGTTGCATTTTCAAACAAAGTGATGAATTTTCAAATAAAATTGTAAATATTTAACTGAAATAGTTGAATTTTAAACCAAAAAGAATTGTTAACTGAAATGATGAATCTTTAACTGGAATAATTGAATTTTTGACCCAAAAAAATTAATTTTCAACCAAGACTATTAATTTCTACCAAAAAAGGCGAGTTTTCAACTGAAAAAGATAATGTTTCTACCAAAAATTAAATAATTAAATGTTTAGTCAAAAAATGAATGTTCAACCAAAGATATGAATTTTCAACTAAAGTTATGGAATATTCAACTGGAATAATAGTTGCATTTTTAGTTTAAAAACAAATTCAACCGAAAACATCCAAAGAAAAAACAAGTTTTCTTCAATCAAACAGCTCATTTTTGAATCAAAGAAATGAATTTTGAATTAAAACGAATCTTCAACCAAAAAAATTAATTTAAAAAAAAAGTTTAACTTTCAACCAAATAATTTTTAACCGAAAAGAAGAATTTTTAGACAAGAAGATTAACTTTGAAAGAAAAAGATCATTTTCTACCCCAAAAAAATAGATTTTTTAACAGAATACGTGAATTTCCAACGAAATAGTTTAATTTTCAATTAAAAAAGACAAATTTTCATCCAAATTGTTGAATTTGAACTGGAAAAGATCGATTTTCAACTAAAAATGGAACAGTTAAATTTTCAGTTGAAGAAATTAATTTTCAATCAAAATGATGAATTTTCAACTAAAATTATGAATCTTCAATTGGAATAGTTGAATTTTATGCCGCAACGATGAATTTCGAATCATAAAGATTAATTTTCTACAAAAAAAGGCGAATTTTCCACAAAGTACGTACATTTTTAAACTGTTTAATTTTTAAATGCAAAATATCAATGTTCAAACAAATAGTTGAATTTTCACCAAAAAAGGATAAATTGATTTTCAACAAAGTAGTTACATTTTCAACCAGAGATAAATATTAAATTAAAATGAATCTTCAACCAAAAAAATTATAATTTTTAACAAACTAGTTTAACTTTTAACCAAGTAGTTGAATTTTTAATTAAAAAAGGATGAATTCGCAACGAACAATGTTCTTCTAAACCTGAATTATAATTCTTTACCAAAATTCTCGTTCTATGTAAAAAATTCCCTGTTCCAAGTGAAAATATATTTCTTTGCCGAAACTACCCGTCCTAAAATAAAAACCATAATTATTTTCTAAAAATCCCTGTTACAAGTGTCAGATAAATTATGAGTAATTAAAATAATGAAAACTTGAATTTTGCTACGATCAGGAGTGAATTCCCGGGTTTTTAATTAAATTCCCGATCATTTCCCGATCAAGTCGCCACCCTGTAAGAGAAAGATTCTTAAAGCTATTACAACAATAGTCTGACAAACCTCGAGACAAATATCTTGTTTTATTTTGAATATTTGAAAGTTTGAAAGCAGTTTTATAACATCACCATACGAGAAGGTATCATAATATTTAATTGCAAGTGCTTTTAAATTAAGCGAATAAGCCCACATCAACATTTCTCCAGGCGAGTCATCGAAAAATGGAACTGATAATAAAAATTGGTTTTTAATAACCGATTGTCAATTCAAAAAAGAAAAAAACAAGAATAGGGTAACGGAACCAATTACCGAGGGGGGAACCATTTGTCGGGGAAAATTTTCATTTCTTCTAGCCTTAAACTTGAATGTTATTTTTTTTTAGCAGAAGTCAATACACGAGTCACAGTTAAGCTTCTGAATCATAAAAATTACTGTTGCGTGCAAAAATGGTGAAAATAGAAAGAATTTTAGCTTCGACATCGCATATCAGGATCCCCCATCGGTAACTGGTTCCGTTACCCTATTTGTACAGATCTTTAAAAAATAATAAATGCACTTTTCTCAAATAATATATTGAACAAAAATATTGATTCTTCCGAATCACTATTGCGATATTAAAATAAACATATAGAGAATGAATAAAAAATAATAAAATTTGTGTTTTAAAATTCTGATTTAACGAACCTAGGGTACGAAGCAAATGGCGAATTTCCATCAACTTCACGAGGGACTCTATTACAAATATTAAATAAATTCAGAATTAATTTCTCATCTTAGAATATGGGATTTTTCATAGTGTGTGGTGGTTTACAGTAATTGCAATATTATGAAATTGTTCTGACTCTTATTTTTATATCAATTTACGATTTACAATGAAAAATATTTGTAGACCCTCGAAAAATAGCGCAGCCACGGTAATTGGTGCATGTTTAAATAAAAGTACTCATAGCTACGTGGAAACATTTTGGCAACTTAATAAAATGCATGCAAAAAGAAATTAAAAAAACAAAGACATTTCGTCGGCAAAGGAATCAATTTCAGCTTGAATTTTCTAGCATTTCTGCAGGGCCTAAAATGTTTTGAATATCGGACTACACAGTACACACCTTTTATTCTAAAAACAAGGGGAATGAGGATATTTTTCACGAAAATAGGGGTATAAATTATTCCTAACACTTTAAGTAAAATTACTGCGTTTTCAACAAAATAGATTAATTTTTAAACAAATGGTAACTAAAAATAGAAATGTTAAATTTCTAGTTAAAAAAAAATTTCAACAACAAAACAAACATTTTCAATCGAAGAGATGAATCTTCAACTAAACAAATGAATTTTTAACAAAGTAGTTGAATTTTCAATCAACAAAGACTTTAATTTTAACTCGAAAACAGTTTAATTCAACCACAAAAGACGAATTATTAACAAAATAGTTTGATCATTCACCAAAACAGATTATTTTCTACAAAAAAGTTAATTTTCAAGCAAAAAGTATGACTTTTTAACAAAATTTTTTATTTTTTAACCGAAAATGATGGCTTTAACACAATTGTTGAAAGTTCAACCAAAAGTTAAGATTTTTCATAAAAAAGATGAATTCTCAACCAAAAATTTATTAATAGACTTTTCAACAACAAAATATTTGTATTTTATATTGAAAACATTGGTATTCAACAAAAGCAGACGAATTTTTAACAAAATAGTTAAATTTCCAATTAAAGAGATAAATTTTCAACTACAATGATAAATCTTCAACTAAAGAAATGAATTTTTAACAAAGTAGTTGAATTTTCAACCAAAAAAGACTTTAATTTTAAACCAAAAACAGTTTAATTCAACCACAAGACGAATTTTTAACAATTAAGTAAAATCATCCATAAAAACAGATTAGTTTTCGACAAAAAAGTTAATTTTCAAATAAAAAGTATGACATTTCAATCAACAAACATTTTTTTTTAATCGAAAACGGTGATATTCAACGAAAAAGATGAATTTATAAAAAAATAGTTAAATTTTCAACCAAAGAGATGCATTTTCATCTAAAACGATAAATCTTCAACTAAAAAAATGAATTCTTGACAAAGTAGTAGAATTTCCAACCAAAAAAGGATGACTTTAACAAAACTGTTGAATTTTCAACCAAATAATAAAAATTTTAACCAAAAAAGATAAATTCTCAACCAAAAATTTCAAAGTAGACTTTTTAAACTTCAAATCTTCAAAAAGAATGAATATTTAACAAAGTAGTTCAACTTTCAAGCAAGTTTAGTACTTCAATTTTTAAAGAAAAAATATGAATCCTCAGCAAAAAATATAATAGTAGACACTACAACTAAAAAATATTTTTATTTTAAATCAAAAGAAGAGTTCAACAAAAAAATACGAATTTTTAACAAAATAGTTGAATCATCCACAAAAAAAGATTAGTTTTCTGCAAAAAAGTTAATTTTCCAACAAAAAGTATGACTTTTTTAACAAAATTGTTGAATTTTTAACCAAAAAATATGACTAACGAAACTGTTGAATTGTTGACATAATAATGAAATTTTTAAACAAAAAATATCAATTCTCAGCCACAAAAGATTTTAATTTTCTATCAAAAACTGTTGGCGTCAACCAAAAAAGACAAATTTTTAACAAAGTAGATACGTTTTACGTTACGTTTTCAAACAAACAAAAAATATGAATCGTTAACAACAAATATAATAGTTGACATTTCAACCAAGAAATATTTTTATTTTAAATAAAAAAAATTGGAATTCAACGAAAAAGGGTGATTCTTTAACAAAATATTTAAATTTTCAACCAAAGACATGAATTGTCAACTAAAATGATAAATCTTCAAATAAAAAAAAATGAATTTTTAACAAAGTAGTTGAATTTTCAATAAAAAAAAGAGTAACTATAAATCCAAAACAGTTTAATTTAACCACAAAAGACGAATTTTCAACAAAATAGTTTAGTGCTCAACCAAAACAGATTAATTTTGTACAAAAAAGTTAATTAAAAAAAAAATACTGTTTATCAAAATTGTTGAACTCTCAATGAATTCTCAACCAAAAATTTAATATTAGTTTTTTCAACCACAAATGATTTTAATCCAAAAAATATTTGAATTTTAAATCGAAAACTGTGATATTTAAGGAAAGCAGACGAATTTGTAAAAAAAAAGTTAAATTTGCAACTAAATAAATGAATTTTTAACAAAGTAGTTGAATTTTCAACCCAACAAGACTTTCATTTTAAATCAAAAACAGTTTAATTCAACCAACAAAGACGAATTTTAAATAAGAGTTCAATTTTCAACAATGAAATATTTTTCAGAATCTACTACAGAACAGTGGAATTTTGAACCAGAAAATTTGAATTTTCAACAAAAAAGTTATTTTCAACCAGATAGTTTAATTCTCTATCAAAATAATTGAATTTTTAAACAAAGTATGACTTTTCAACTAAATTGCTCAATTTTGACAAAATAAAATTTTTAAGAAAAAAAAAAGATAAATTCTCAACCAAAAATAGAAAACAGGGGAATAAGGAGAAATCTGTGAAGCCCACGATAAATAAATAGGAATTGTAATAATTTATACACTAAAGAATAATAGTTAAAATACAAATTGAAGTTAATTTTTTAATACATTTAAAATATTAGGTTAGAAAACATTTTAGTCCCTGCATTTCTGAATAACAAAAAATAATAAGATTGTTACAATAAAGGCCTGAAGTAATTTGGATGTCAAGCTTCAATTTCATTGATTTAGTTCAGTGCTTTCTTCAGGTGTTGATTCTTTTTTCTTTGTATAGAGTAATTGTTAAACAAGATTCTTACCCAGTCGTGGGCAGGAAGTATTCTTTGTTGACGCAATTTCTTAAGCAGTCGGGAATGCGACCAACGATGGCTCGTCGTATCTCACTGGCTGCCATTTCGCGAAGTTCTGTGCAGCTTGCGTCGCTGTAGAATGCAGCATGTGGTGTGCATAAAAGATTGGGAGCATCTTTCAATGGGCCTGTTCAAAATACAGAAATATAGTTAACCTTTGCATGATATACATTTCATTTTTTTACACAAAAGCTACTCGTTCAATATTTGCAATTTAGGCTATGCAAAATTTTTCAGTCAGTTTAATATTTCTTTCCAAATTTTCAACTCGTGTAAGAAAACCAGGGTAGCGATTCGGCGGACGAGTTCAAATTCCCGGCCATTTCCTCGTTTTTCCCGGACAAGTTTGTCAATTTTCCCGGTCAACTAGAAGTAACATATTCGTATTTGCCGCAAAATGCAAACATTTATTTTAATTCATGACGTTCATTCTAAACAACCTTTAACACAACAGAGCAAAACATTGCAAAATAAATTAATTAAACAAAAAATTTCAACAACAAAAAAACCATAATTCTCACAAAAAAGTAACCGGAAAGTAAAAATGATGTGTATGTTTAAGAAAGTAGTTCAACTTTTAACAAAATTGCTAAACTTTTCTGACTAAAACAGATGAATTGTTAACGAAAAATGTAATAGTTGATATAATAACCAAAAAAGATTTTGATTCACTCTAAAAAACAGTAGAATTCATTTTAAAAACAGACGACTTTTCAACAAAGTAGGTTATTTTGCAACCAAATTCTTGAGTTTTTAAGCCAAAAAGACCAACTTTTACAAAACAGTTTAATTTCCAACAAGTAAATATGGATTGTTGACAAAAACTTTATCTGTCAACCAAATAATTGAATTTTCTACGAAAACAGGGGAATCTTCAACCGAAAAAAAACGAATTTTTAACAAAATAAGAACATTTTTAGCCAAAAAGATGAGTTTACAAATAAAATTATGTATTTTCAAACAATCAAGAAGATTAATTTTCTACCAAAAAAGACGAAATTTCAACTAAGATGACGCATTTTCCATACGAAAAATATAATACATATTACGATTTTCAACAAAAAAGATTTAGATTTTAAATTAAAAACCAGCAATTTTAGATAAATTGCAATTTTTATCAGGATTCACAATAATTCTATTGATAGCTCTTTTTATACATTTTACATACGAACTAATTATTATTTTATTGTTATTCCCTAATTTTCCTGACTCGGAAGTGCCCGATTTACTGAACAAATTTGAATTTTCACATGTTTCTCAAGTTTTGAAATAATACGATTAATGAATTAATTCATTTCGTTATTTCGGGCAAAAAATGTAACAAAAAGTAACCTTTTCATCAAATAAGTAACTTTTTAGTAACCGTGAATCAAAAATGTAACTAGGTTACTAAAAAGTAACCCGTTCCGAGCCCTGTAATCTTTAACTTGAATACAGTTAAAATTTTAAACCAAAAAGATGAATTTTCAACTATAATTATGAATATTTGACTGGATCACTTGAATTTTCAACCAAAAAGATGAATTTTTAAACAAGAAGGCTAATTAATTTTCGAATAAAAAGATTAATTTTCTACAAAAATACAACTTATCAACAAGATACATGACTTTTGAACAAAATAGTGGAATTTTTAATTGAAGAAAACAAATTTTCAATCAAATAGTTGAATCCTGAACTAAAAAAAAATTTTCAACCGAAAATGGATTAGTAACATTTTTAGCTCAAAAAATTCATTTTAAACCAAACCTAAGAGTTAAAATTGAAGAACTTTCAATTGTAAATTTACAAAAATTGAACTACTTCAAACAAAAATTAAAAAATTACATGCCTTTAAAATTAATATAAATCTTGAAAATTTTATAATTTCCAATTTTATATTTTGAAAATTCAAGAATTCCCTGTGGTAACTCTTCAAAATAGTAGAACTTTGAATTATAAATCATTAAAATTGCAATTTTTATTTTTTTAAATTAAAAATTGAAAATTCTGCAATTTTGATTATGTAAATTTGTATTTTCATTGATACATCTTTAAACTTGAAGAATTTTCAATTGAAAATCTATAAAAATTCTATAAAAAATTTGAATTTAATTTTAATTTTTACTTTTTTTTAATTTTATTTTTAATTTAATTCTATATAAAATTCTAAAGCTTCAAAAATTGAATTATTTCAACAAAAAATTCGAAATTGCATAATTTTTTACTATACATATTAATTATTAGTCTTCAATTGCAAATATTAAAAAATTCAAAGATTTTCCATTGTAAATCTTCAAAATTCAAATTAATATTTTTGAAAACATTCAAAGTACATTTTAAACTATAAACACAACAAATTAATAAATCTTAAACATTCCAGAATTTTTAATTGCAAATTGTTAAAATTGAAGAATTTTCCATTGTTATTATAAACCTTTAAAACATAAATAAACCTTTAAAATGTAAATAAACCTTTAAAATATAAATAAACCTTTAAAATTGGAAAGTTTTTATTTGCTTTAATTAAATATTAAAAATTATTAAAGTTTTAAATTTTACAATTAAAAATGCTGTCCTTTTGATGATTTAAATTTGAAATTTCTTCAATTTGGAAGATTTAAAATTGAAAACTCTTGACTTTTGATCTTCAAAATCATCCTACTTGTTAATCTATAAAATTGAATAAATTTCATTTCTAAATCTTCAAAATTGAATTATTTCAACAAAAGGATTTAAAATTGCATCATTTTTTATTATACATATTAAATAATAAAGTCTTCAAATGCAAATCCTTAAAATTGAAAAATTTTCAATTCTAAATTTTTAAAAACTGATCTATTACAAAAAAAGCACAAAATTACAAGTATGCCTTTAAAATTAATATACCTAAATCTTTAAACCTGAAGTTTATTTTTTTAGATTGACAATGGAAAATTATTTAAGAATTAAGTTTTATCATTCAAAATTCTCTAATTCTGATGATTTAAATTTAAAATTCTTTAATTTGGAAGATTTAGAATTGAAAACTCTTTTTATCTTCAAAATCATCATAATTTAAGAATTTTCATTTATACATCTTTAAACTTGAAGAATTTCCAAGAGAAAATTCAACGATTTAGTTTAAAAAATGTTAACAGCGAAAGAAATATATACTCAAAATTAATCAAATAAAATTTGAACTAACATCACATCCATTGTTCAAAGTATTAAGTTCAAAATTTATGTAATTTGTTAAAAATTCCTTTTTTTTTGGTAAAAAATTAATCTTCTTGGTTTAAAATTCAACTATTTGGTAAAAATTTATGCATTTTGTTGAAAGCTCAAGTTTTTGGCTTGAAAATTCAATATTTTTGATGAAATTATTTTTCTTTACTAACTGAAAAACCTTTATTGGCTGAAAATTCGTCTTTTTTATAGAAAATCAAGTATCTTTTTTTAATTTATCTTTGTTGGTTAAATCCAACTGTTTGGTATTTTTAGTTCCAATATTTTTTGTTGAAATATCAACTATAACATTTTTCGTTGAAAACTCATATTTTTAGGTTGAAAATTCAACTCCTTGGTTGAAAATTGATCTTTTTTGTTTAAAAATTCAACTATTTAATTATAGAAAAAAAAACTAGAAACGAAAAAAATATAAACTGAAAAATAACCAAATAAAATTTGGACTAACATAACATCCATTGTTCAATTATTAAGTTGAAAATATGTCATTTGTCAAAAATTTCTCTGTTTGGTACAAAGTTAATTCTTTTAGTATAAATTTAATCTATTTGGTTAAAAAATCTTCTTTTCGGGTAGAAAATTGATCTTTTGGGTTTAAAATTCAACTTCGTTGAAAATTTAACCTTTATGTTTGAAAATTTAACTATTCGGTTGAACATTCAATTGTTTTGTTGAAGACTCAAGTGTTTGGCTTGAAAATTCAGTATTTTTGATGAATTTATTTTTCTCTATTGACTGGCAAACCTTTCTTGGCTGCAAATTCGTCTTTTTGATTTGAAAATAGTGTCTTTAGTCTCATTTTTTCGAAATAGTAGTAAAATAGTGTCATCTCCTTAAAAAAGTGTCAAATAGTGTCAATAGTATGTTGAGTCCGAGGCCTCCGCGTGAGTTACTCGGAGTCTTTTTTTAGCAGCCGTCGAATAATAAATTCCTCTAAATGATCCCAGCATTTTTGAGACACCCCGAACGAAGCATTTCGAAAGCTGGGCGATGGAATCAGGACCCTCCGTGTGGATATATTAATTTGGAAAAAAGAGTTGGTTAGATAGGACAAAACAAGACTCACATTGCGTGGACTGACCCTGAAAGACGTTGTATGGTTCGTTCTCATGGACATCAAGTGCCGCTGCACGAATTCTGCCTTGTTTCAGAGCTGCGGCAAGTGCATCATCATCCACTAATCCTCCACGTGCTGTGTTTACTAGAAATGCTCCCGGTCTCATCTAAAATTACACACAAAAACAACACGAGATTACGAATTAATCCAAAAAATGCGAATCAATCCTTCAATCGTTTCTCACTCAAAGTACCTGTTTTATGGTGAATTCATTAATTAGGTGATGATTGTGCTCGTTCAAGGTACAGTGTAGGGATACACAGTCGGATTGGAACAACAAGTCCTGAAAACAATTTCAAGTATTACGATTTATAGACCAACAAAAGTAAAAAATGTTACCCACTAGTAGACTAGCACAATTGATTACAAATTCCACAAATATTTACCTGTAATGTGTACACCCTGGTGAGACCCAGTGATTTTTCGATTCCATCGGGAAGGTATGGATCATAGAAGATAACATTAAAACCGAAAGCTTTTGCGCGAAGTGCAACAGCCGATCCGATCCTGCCTAATCCTACAATACCAAGAGTGTCTCCCCGTATCCTTGCACATCCTTGTGCAGCTTCTCTGACCTGAAAACAGAACCCAAATTCACAGATTATTATTATTGTCATTATTCTCCATTAGATCCACACTCTATTCTGTTTCCTTTTCTCATTTCTAATCCAGGGATCCGAACGAAATCAGGGTGCCGATTCGGCGGACGATTTCAAATTCCCGGTATTTCCCGGTCAAGTTTTTCAATTTTCCCGGTCAACTAAAAGTAACATATTCGTATTTGCCGCAACACGCAAAACTTTTATTCAAATTCATGACATTCATTCTAAACATCCTTTAACACGACACAGAAAAATATTGCAAAATAAATCAATTTTGAAGCAAAATGCTTAAATTTTCCACTAAGAAATATCAATTTTTTACAAAAAATAGAATAGTTAAACCTTCAGTTGAAACAATTAATTTTCACGCAAAAAATACCGGATTTTCTACAAAATAGTTCCATTTTCAACCACAGTGATGAATTTTGAACTAAAATGATGAATATTTAACTGGAACACTTGAATTTTTAACCAAACAGATTAATTTTTAAACAAGAAGATTAATTTTCAAATAAAAAGGTTAATTTTCTAGCGAAAAATATAATTTTTCAACGAAATACATGAATTTTCGAAGACATAGTTGAATTTTTAATGGAAGAAGACAAATTTTCAATCAAATAGTTGAATTTTGTACTAAAAAAATAATAATTTTCAACCGAAAATGGAATATTACATTTCAAGTTTTAAAATTAATTTTAAAACCAAACATAAGAGCATTAAACTAAAACAATGAATCTTCAACTGAAATAGTTGATATTTCAAACAAAAAAATTAATTTTTACTAAGAAATATCAATTGTCAACCAAAACTTAAATAATTAAATTTCAGGTTAAAAAAGTTCATGTTTAACCAAACAGATGAATTTTTAACTACAACTATGGAATTTTCCATTGGAATTAGTTAAATTTTCAGTTAAAAAAATTATTTTCAACAACAAAAAAACAACTTTCAAAGAAACAGTTACATTTTCAAACAAAGTGATGAATTTTTTAATAAAATTATAAATATTTAACTGGAATAGTTGAATTTTAAACCAGAAAGATGAATTTTTAACTGAAATCAATCTTTAACTAGAATAATTGAATTTTTGACCAAAAAGATTAATTTTCAACCAAGAAGATTAATTTATACCATTTCTTTCTTTCTTTTTGACTTAGAAATTAAAAAATTTGATTTAAAATCTTTTGTTTTTCTTGACCAAACATTTTTTTTTGTATAAAACTCTGTATAAAATTGAATTATTTGGTTGAAAATACGTATAATTTCGGTAATTTTTTTTTTAACTGCAACTGTTTGGTTAACAATTAATCTGTTTTAGTTCAGGAATAAAGTATTTTGTTAATGATTTGTTTTTGTTCATTAAATCCAACTGTTCATCTTTTTAAGTTGAAAGTTAAACTACCTTTTTAAATTTCTTTTTTTCTGGTTAAAAATTCATAATTAGTTGAAAATTCTTTGTTTTTTTGGTTAAAAATTACTTTTTTCAACTGCAAATTTAATATTTTGTTGAAAATTCAACTGATTGGTTGAAAATTTAACTGTTTTGTAGAAAATTCGTGTTTTTACTTAAAGATTCCACAATTCGCAAGAAATTTTTTTTTTTATATTGTAAATTAATTCTCTCAAATCAAATTTAACTGCTCAATTTTTTGTTAAAAAATTAGTCTTTTTTGGTGGAAAATTAATCTTCTGTTGAAAATTCATTTTTTTTGGTCGAAGACTCATAATAATTACAAATTAGTTTTTTGTTTTTTTTGTTTTTGTCAAAAATGACTTTCTTAAACAGAATATTTAATTTTCATCCAAAAAATATTTCAGTTTGACTTTTCAACCTTAAAGTATGAGTTTTAAATAAGAAGTAAATTTTCTACGAGGATACTTGAATTTTCAACCCAAAAAGAAGAATTTTCAACCAAAAAGGATGACATTTCAACAAAATTGTTGAATTGTAAATCAAACTGTCGCATTTTTAGTCAAGAAAGATGCAGTTCCTACTAAAATAGATGAATTTTTAAATTAAAAAGAAATTTTTTTCAAAAAATAGTTGAATTCTCATCCAAAAAAGATTTTAGTTGACTTTTCAACACCAAAATATGAATTTTAAACAAGCTCGGAACTGCTCAAGCTTAAAAATCTTATGAATCTTCAACAAAAAAATGAATGTTTAATAAATTAGTTCAACTTTTAACAAAATAGCTGCATTTTTCTGACTAAAAATGATGAATTCTTAACGAAAATTGTAATAGTTGATATAATAACCAAAAAAGATTTTTATTTAATATAATAGAACAGTAGAATTCATTTTAAAAAAAAAGATTTTTCAACCAAATTATTAAGTTGTTAAGCCAAAAAGACCGATGTTTACAAAACAGCTGAATGCTTAACCCAAAAAGACGAATTTTCAACAAAATAAGTATATTTTTAACCAAAAAGATGGGTTTTCAAATAAAATTATGTATTTTTAATCAAAAGGGTGACTTTCGATCAAAATGATTAATTTTCTACCATAAAAGATGAATTTTCAACTAAAATGATGAATCTTCAACAAAAAAATGAAGTTTTAACAAAAATGGTTCAACTTCATCGAAGTTTCAACACAAGAAGATAAATTCTCATAGAAAAACATAATACATAGTGCAATATTTGAACTAAAAAAGATTTAAATTTTAAATAAAGAACTAGAAATATTAGCTGAATTGCAATTTTTATCAGGATTCATAATAATTCCATTTATAGTCCTTTTTATACATTTTACATACGAACTAATTATTATTTTATTGTTATTCTATAATTTCCCCGGCTCTAAAGTGCAGAATTTACTGTAAAATTTAAATTTTTACATTTTTCAAAAGTTCCCTAAAAATGTAATTGATCAAAGTGTCGTGTTTTGAAACTTTCGAAGTAAAAGTTTCCGATTGAAACTTTCAACGGCACATAGCTAATGGAACCTGATAGGAGAGTGAACTTACATACGTTTTCAAATAATACGAATAATGAATTAATTCACTTCATCATTTCGGGCAAAAAATGTAACCAAAGGTAACCTTGTCATAAAATAAGTAACTTTTTAGTAAGCACGGATAAAAAAAGTAACTAAGTTACTAAAAAATAACCCGTTCCGAGTCCTGCACACTGTTTAGAGTGTATATATCTAGACAGTATGAAGTTCGTTTTTTTAATTGAAATATTTCTGCTCGCAATGGTTGTCCTTTCATAGAAAATTCGTAGCTAAGTTCATACCTTATCTAATCCGCCCCTTACTGATTACACAGCTCCACACAAAAAAATCGAGAAAGTTACTCCTGGAGTCTGAATATGTCTATCATATGTTTTCGGGGTCGCTGAATCCAAATTCGGGGTCCGTTTGGCTCCATCACGTCATATTTCGTCCATAACCTCAAAAAACATAAAAATCGCTGATTTCAGGTGAAACATGATTCGTATCAACGAATTCGTACTCAGCGACCTCGAAAACATAGGATATGACGACTTTGCATTGAAAAATATATGTTTTACATAAAATTACCTATAAACCGTTTTTTTAGGTTAGGGACAAAGTGTGACGTCATAGAAGCACAAAAACTCTGAATTCGTACTCAGCGACCTCGAAAGCATAGGATATGACCACTTTTCATAGGTACGAATGATGTTTCACCTTGAATCAGAGATTTTCATGTTTTTTGAGGTTAGAGACGAGATCTGACGTGATCAAACCAAACGGACCCCGAATTTGGATTCAGTGACCCCAAAAACATATTATAGACATAGTCAGACCCCAGGGGTAATTTTCTCGATTTTTTTTTGTGGAGCTGTGTTATATACTGAAGGGATTCATCCTGCACTTGGAATGCATTTAGAGAAATCTTGGTTCTGATCAGAAGGTTGATTTGGGGTCTTAATTAATTCGCGCGATTGCATTTTTACCTCGATCCCAAATACCATCTTGCCAATCCAATCTGGTAAGAAAAGCACCATATTGGCATCGCGAGACGCAGAGTCGCTTATCTTCGGGTGGGAACAGGATCCGAGGCCAGGACGACGCTTCGAGGACGAGACCGATATCGTCCTCGCCATCTGTCACCGCGAAACTTCTCGCTCTTGCTCTCGGTCGAACACTGATTCTGACTCTCTGACTGTCTTTTGCAAGCAATGAAAGACGCATCTATCCGCGCCTGCAGAGCGCGCGCCGCGCCGGACTACGTTGAATATGTAGAAGTAGGATGGTTTATACGTGTCGTCGATTAAGCCTTAGATGGGGTAGTCATTAAGAGATAGCGTCCGTTGACACTCAAGAGACACTCTTCGCGATAACAGTACCTACTCTACCTTCTCGCTCTTTTTCTCGCAATACCTCCTCCGTAAAGAGGCACACGCGAGCTTTCCAAAAGAGTCACTCTCAGGTTTCAATTAATATTAAGTGTTCCGAAATTTATTCAAAATGTGTCAGGATAGAGATTCCTGGCTAATTTTCAATTATAATGAGTTTACGAGCAGATAAATTGCACAAGAAATTAATTTCATACATAAAACGAAGAACTTTCTTGATGGCTGAATGGGAAAAAAGTTTAATTCTGAAACCTAAGTTATTCAATATAACAGCTCAACGTGTAGGTGGAAACAAATGAAGGAATTGAGAATGATTTCTGGATCAGTCAAAGTGAATATCTTTGGACTTACAGTGAAACCCGGATTTAGCTTCCCTGGATTGTGCCCTTCCGAGAATTGACGCCGCGCCGTGGGGTTACGTGAGAGGCGTTTGCGGGGAGATTTGCGGTGTGCACTCAGGCGTGACGAAACAGAGAGATAAACAAGAGAGAGATAAAACAGGAAAGAGACAAAATATTTCAGTCTCTGAATTTAACGCCAAGGTCAGCCCCTAAACCGGCGCTAAATCCAGGTTCGACTGTATTTTATCATTTTCCCTACACCAGGGACATCATATAGTCGATACACATTATAAGTATTGCTTTTATAAAACAAAGATATTGAGAATAGGCATCATGGGAGCATCAATAACAGTTGGGGTTTACTTTCGAGATTTTAAAGAGATTTACCGCTTAAAATGCACGAAAATGTTAATATGAAATAGAGTTTGTGTTCGGGCAATAATAATTTACAAGTATTTCGATTGTAGGCGGTTTTTAAATTAGGATATCAAAATACGCGAGGAAAACAACAAACTTGGCCTCCAAACGCATTATGCCGAATTCAGGGATATTCATTTTATCGATACGAGACCAAAAATTAGCTACTGGAAGTTTATATAATTTCATACAAAAAAAATTTTCCTTTATTTAAAAATAATTAAAGTATACAAAATTTATCGAAAATAATAAATTCTCGAACTTAGGAACTTGTGCCAAATTACTGGTCTACGAGAAGAGTTTATATAAAGTAACCAAACATTTTATTTAAACAACTACACGTTTTACGTAATTTAAGCGAACAGATTCCTTAAATTTAATATATTCTAGATTCCATTTTGTTTGTAGGAATTTAAGATAAAAATCTAAATAGGTCAATTAAAATGTTCGCATCAAGGAGACTTTTCTGTTCTTACATGAACTTTGAATTATGTTATTGAAAAAAGTTTTTCTGGTTAAAAGAGATTTTTGAAATTATATAAACGACCATAATTTCCGTACTAGCATCAATTTTGAATTTTGTTAATGAAAAAGAAAACTATAGAAAACCTATTATCAAAATCAGTGTTCAGTGGTCAGTTATCGTGTTTACGAAAAAGTGTGACGCACACACGGATAATTGTTCAGAATATTGCATCAGACATCTTTTAATTAAGGAACGTTCAAATTGATAAATTAATTTTTTTTCGAAATTGTTACGATTAAAAAGCTTCCTCTACCTCTATGAGGAAGCAAAAAGTTGAATGTTCAAACGAATAGTTGAATTTTCAAACAAATAGTTGAATTTTCAAATAAATAGTTGAATTTTCAACCTAAAAAGACGAATTTTCAAACCAAAAATACCAATTTTCAATACAAGAGGTGAATTTTAAACCAAGAAAGATTTTATAGTCAAGAAGGGAAAAAAATCAACCGAGTCGTTCAATTTTCGACACAAAAAGAACAAGTTTATACAAAATAGTCGAACTTTCAACTCCAAAACATTAATTTTCAAGATTTTCAACAAAAAATTTAACTTACAACAAAATATCAGAATTCTCAACCAAAACTGATTAATTTTCCACCAAAAAGGATGACATTTATACCAAAAGAGATGAATTTTCAATCTAAAAAGACTAATTTTCTACAAAACAGTTGAATTTTTTAAACCGCAGTTGAAGTTACAATCCGAAAATTATTAATTTTCAATGAAAGAGTTAAATTTTCTACTAAAAAACGTGAATTTTTCACCAAGAAGATTAATCTTTTAACAAAAGTAAGAATTTTCAACAAAATACATGAATTAATTTTCAGTAAAATAGTGAAAGTTACAACCAAAGAAATGAACCTTCAACCAAAAAGATGAATTTTTCACAATGTAGTTCAACTTTGAAGCAAGTGGTTGGATTTTCAATAAAAAAAAAATTGCAAGAACTAATAATCATAATTTTTATTCGTAATTAGAATATTAGTTCAGTGGAAATACGGAATAATCAGGCTAGACTAGGAAAAAATTGCAACACCAGCATTCCCGAGGGACTATTCACTGGGTAAGAGACCAAAATCGTAGCGCACAAAAAATGAACAAAAAAAGTGTATTCATTTGCTCAATATCTCCGCAAGCATTTTTGTAGAATTAGAAGGAACTTAAAAAATGGTAAAACGCTTATGCAATTCCTCCTTGTACCTTTATTTTTAAAAATGTTATCCATTATTAAAAGCAAACAAGTTTGTGTAATATTAGCACCGATACACCTAAATTTAGCTCAAACTGATAAGAAAGCAGGAAACTTAATATGATACAAAAAAGTTTTAATATCGAGTACCAAATCATCAACTTATTTTAAAAAGAGAGCACAACTTTTTTTTTGGATTTTCCAGTATCTTTCAAAATAATGGAAATCATTAGAATGAATCGATTACAAATTATACAAGCAGTGTAACATTAAATCGTTCGACTTTCAAGTTTGTTGTGTTTCAAAGGAAATAAGACGACACGTATTTTACCGTTTTGAGAAAAAAAAATTTCGCGAAATTTTAAGTATATATTTGAAATTGTATGGGCATTTAAAAAAAATACAGGTTTTTTCATAAAATCTTTATAACCTTTGACTTAATTGATATATTTAATCTTTCCTTGCTGACTTTTGTGAGGTCAACGGTCCTCTTTCGAAATCTGAAAATATTAAAAGAAGACTTTCTCAAAAAATTCCACATTTTTTATTGCTAAAATTTGTTAGTGAATTAGTACATAATTGGTACATAACGACAGATTGAACAAACTGCTGGAAGAAAAGTTCTACCAAAAATACCTTTTACTCTTTTTTATTTTGTATCGTTTGCGAGAAAAATAAAAAAATTCTCGTGTCCGCAAAAATGGTTTAGCTTGCATAAAACATAACTTTTTCTTTCTGATTCTTGTAAGGAGTTTCTTACGATTTCCAAATTTTTTTGACGAAGTATGCGAGATACGGGATAAAGTCCAAGAGAAATTTTTTTCAAGTACCACTAAAAGTTCCTATTCCGGAAAAAAATTTGACAAGATTGATTTTCTTTGGTTCTCTTTCAGTTTTTTCTTAATATAATGCTTTGAAAATGTTTGAAAATGGATGTTTAACAAAAACAAAATAAAATCAATGTCATCAAAATTTTCTTCGCCTGAAGTTTATAAGCAAATAACACCATATTCGTTATTCAGGAGGTAGATAGGGAAACAACTATTTTGCCAAAAGAATTCAAATTTATAGAATGGCTCAATAAACAATTTAATATATCAAAAAGTGCAACGACAACATGACATTTTTTCATGGATTTCGAAATCGTAAGGAACTCGAAACAAAAATCAAGAAGTTTATTATCTTAATTATTTAAAAAAAGACCAGATTTACAAAAAAATGTATCCGTTGTTAGGCTTCGTAGGGGAAGTCTTTTTCAAAATTCGCAGTTATTAACATTTCGGTTTATTTTCGTCAATTTTATGGTTCATTAAAAAGGTTGGATGAATTTTTTAACTGATTGACTGCTGGTTAAGACATATGTCCATTGGACTATTTTTTAGGATAAATTTCAGTTTAAAAAAATTGAGGCTGCGGTTTCGATTATTTTGGGATGTGGACATGAGTGGGGTACCTAACGAATTAGAGATAAATAGGTTATATGGAGGATGAGAGAGTGCGAGGGTGAGATGGAGCGGGAACTCGCTCTCGTCTAGCGAGATCTAATCTCGCATTCCCGCGCTGCGTGCCTAATTAAAGATCGATATCTCCCGATATTATTGCACTCCCCTTTCCCCTAAAGCCACCCGTTCCTCTTTGCCACCCCTTCTAGCAGGTTATTAAATTCTCCTATCTGGAAGATCTGGCCTGGCCGGTCCTGGCTCACTATCTGATCAGCCGAACCTCTGGTTCTGCTCTGGTCTCGTTACCTTTCGGTCGTCCATCCGTCCATCCAAGCTTGTGATCTGCGACCCACATCCTCACCCAGATTCGTCGATTTTTCGATTTCGAAATCGAATCCAAACACGAGTAGACCTATTTTTTTCCTTCCCCAGCGATAATGAGGGGCAAATAAGAAAGAGGGTGTGAAAGATGAATTGCAATTAGAAAATCAAAATTGAATTACATTTAGAAAAATTGATATTTAAGCATCCCGAAAATGGTAAGGAATTCCGTTTTGAAATTTCCCTTCAACGTTTAAGAATTGTACCAGGTGCTAAACTTTCGATAACATATATACGTCTCGAGGATCAGAAATTTTGTTTTCACAATTAGCAAACACTGGTAAAAAAAAAAGAAATGAACATTAAAGCAAATATTTTTGTGGCACCTTGAGAATCTGGTCTCTCAAAATGGGGTGCTGCTCAGCTTTCCACAGTTCTACAAAAAATACCTCCTGCTCTTTTGTGATATCTTGCATTGTTTACGAGGAAAAATCAAAAATTATATTTAAAAAAATTCTCGGCCTCAAAAATGGTTTAGCCCGCATAAAAATGATGGGATGCCTTGTTGATATTAGCAGAAACTTTTTGAAAATATTGGAACAAATCAGTTTGATGGGAACTTTACTATTTTTGAGGACAAAACATTTTTTTTAAATGTAATTTTTGATTTTTTTACGTAAACGATGCAAGAGCAGAACAAGAGGTATTCTTTGTAGTACGTTTCTAGTTGTGCAAACTTTTATTTGATCATTTTTTTGGAACCTTTAGTTGTTGTTCAAAAAGAAAAACATTATTAAGTGGTGTACATATTCGAGAAAATCCACTTTGAAGAATTTCAGAAAAACAGCCGCCATTTGGGCATTTTTCAAATTTTTTCAATTCTTGGGGGACTCATTGAAAGAGAAAGATAGAGAAGAATTTTTGTTTGGAATTGACAAGTAATCTTCAAATGATTGTAAAGAATAAAACTTTGTGCTCAAACTGTGAAATACGTGTCCCTTTATTTTCACTCTAGAATGATATATCCAAATAAAAAATTATTCTGAGACCATGACCTCGACTTTGCTTGAATTGCCTGATTTGAAATGGAATTTTTCTCAAACCATTTACTCGAAAATTCTAAAAGGTGTTCCAAGTAAACATTTACCAAAATGCTTACAAAAGCAATTAGAAAATGACTTGGTACTGTTTCATTAAACTTCTTACTAATTCAGATTACAATCTATTTTATTGTGACGTAAATTGAAAACACCTTCAAGACTTAAAGGAAGGAGAGAGAGAGAGAGAGAGAATGAGAATGAGAGAGGTCCGGCCAAAAAGAGGTGCCAAGATATAGTGAGTGCCCATTGATAATTATTCATTCGGTCCAGCCCTCGACTGGAGATATCCATCTTAAAACCGTCTACCAGGAGGTAGGCGAGAGGTGTTCTGGTCCGATAGGGAATCTCGTGTGTCGGTTCGAGGCTAACGCAGGAAGACTACGAGTGAGAATGAGACAGGGTGGAGAGAGAAAAAAGAATAGAAAATGAGAAAGAGAGAGAGAAGGAGTTTAATGTATGCGCGCCGAGGTCCCGCCGAGCGATAATTGCCCGTGGCTTCAAGGCAGCTCACTGCAGTCACGTCTCAATGCTTACTCGCACTCGACTCGCATTGGGCTACCGGCTGCTGCACCCGCTCAGCCTGAGCGGGTGGACACTGGACATGGTGAAGACTGAACGCGAACGCCACGCCGAGAAATTAAAAGTCACCCGGCCGACCAATCCTCGTCGAAACGATCTTCGACTGCAAGATAGGACTAAGTATATGCGGCTACAACTTCGATGCACGTACATACGAGTTCATTCGCTGCTCACGAATATCAGCGACAGCGCAGATGCGTTCGTGGAACGCGTCAGCTCTGCTAAAAATATAGCGCGCGAGTAACATCGCAGCGCGTGAGATACGAAAAGCAGAATGCAAAGGACGAGAGGGTCCAGATTAAGGGGGCTGATAATCCTGAAATGAAATTAACGGACGAATATCGTTAATTGCTGATTATAATGTCAGCTTCTCTGAGCTCTAATCGAAGGTCGATTTCGGTGTATTTCCCCCAGAGATTTGGACCTGGGGGGGGAAAAAAAAACACTCCGATGAGTCACTGACACTTCTCAGATAGGTATTTCAATTGATTATGACTATCAATTTTTATGTTTATTCGTAATCAAGGGCTAAATACCTGAAGTTCATTGAACTCTATTTTAGTTCAGGTTAATTAAAACTAACAAGTTTCCGGAAATCCATTATTATAAATTTAAGGATACTCCTCCCGGTGATAGGTAATTACCAAACTTGTAATATGCGATCCATGACGTCACGTTAGATTGACAACGCTCTTCTGGTTTAGAATTCAATTTACCTAATCGCTCTTAATAATTATTGACACTGATTTCAGAAAAATCATTACCTTTAACCTAAGGTTAAAGGTAGCCTATTGAAATCATTATCCTTCAACCTAAGGATTGTGTTCCGTTCCAATCAATCACTGTACTAATTTACTGATCCATCGACCAACACCATCTACTATGATTCAGCAGAAACCGCAGATACAATCACCAGCTTGGAAAAAGAAGCATCATCATTCCATTTTCTAAAGATTTCCTGCCTCCAACTAATTCAATTATTAAATCTAAACTATATTATTATACGGTCTTCAAACCAATAAAAAAAACTTCTAAACATTCAATATTTTCCTTTTGTCACTATTCAATCTTTAATCTTCCTCTTCACGTTTAGAAAAATTTCATGATAGTTTAGACTCGGATGACTGGCTTTGTTTAGTATCTAATCTGGAGGGTCTAGTCTGGCTCAAATTAAATGCAAATGCAGATCAGATTAAGTACTGACCAGACAAATTGGTTTATAAGTTTCGAAAAATAGCTGATAGCACTAAAGGATTCAGAATAAAAAATTAACGTTATCAAAAACCTGAATGGTTGCGACATTGCGTCTGAATATAACTTTTAGTGGCTGAGACTTCAAAAGTTTTTAAACAAACGTAGATTTTGGCAAATTTAAAAAAAATAAACTTTTCAAGAGTTTTGAAAGGTATCCAAACTTGCAGAAAAATAATCTCGAAGATTTCAAGGCTACTTTTTTATGTTGCTGAATTTTTTCGATATTATTGGGGAAAATTCGAATCATTTAAAAAAAATATTTAGAACTTTTGCAAAAATTTCAAAAATAAATTAAAAATTTTAAAAAATAAAAACAAAATGTAGATTTTTGAAGTTTTGGAAATATAATTGTTGAGCCTTTTGAGGATCTTGAAAGGCTACAAGAAAATTAAACAAATGTTGTAAAGATTCCTGAGAAAATTTTTAATGATATTAAATGATTTTTGAAAGATTTCTAAAAATTGGACCCCTGAAAAATCTTGAAAAATAAAATTATCGATAATGTAAAATTTTCGAGAAAGAAAATATTCGAAATAAAAAATCCCCGACAATTTAAAATTCCAAAATTGGAAAATTCCGGATTATTAAAATTTCTGAGTTTATTATGTTACAGAATTTGAAACTTCCCGAATCTAAACAATTAAAAAATTGTTTGAATAATAAATACTATGATAATTAATTAAATAAGAAATATGTGCATCTATTAAAAGTATTTTATTTATTCTTTCATTATTTAAATTTTTTTAAATTGTTTAGTTTAGAATCGAGAATTTTAAAATTCACTACTATCATAAATTATCGGGAATTTTTCAATGAGGTAATTTTAAATTATCGACGATTGGCTAATTTCGACAATTTCCTATTTCGAATATTTTATTTTTCGGGAATTTTCCAGAATCAGGAATTTTATTTTTCGGGATATTTCAGTTGTTACCTAAAAGTATAGAAAAAAATCTAGAACATTTGAATGTAATGTTTTCAATTTTGAAAGATTTTAAAAAAATTTAGGAAAACTTCGCATCACATAAAAAGATATTTAGGAATTTTTTATGTTTCAAAGAGATTAAGAACATTTTTAAACTTGAAAAAATTTCCGAAAATTTATCAGAGTTTTTTTAAATTTCTTCCAAATTTATTGCAGTCCTGAATATCTTTTAAACTGACACGAATTTTTCCTAAAATTTGGTAAAATAATAAAATTGTCTTTAAAATTTAAAATCTAAAAAGACGCCCACTTATTGCGCGATTGACGAAGTTGGTGATGAATAAAAAGAAAAGTGGTAGAAAAGGAGCTAATTTTATGTTATTTTTACTCTCGGCGTCTGATTCTGGAATGAAAAAAATTTCTTTAAAACATACTATGTATGATTGTAGCTATTTTTGATGCCTGTAAAGCGGGTAAAGGGAGCAAAAGTGTAATGGCAGAGGTAAATAATAAAAATGATACATCTATGAGTTTACATTTTGCACTCATAAAAAGTGATCGTCAAAGAATCAGTCGATCAACAGATTGTTTGAGAGATTGGATCAACTCGAAGCGATAAGTTACCATAAATTACTTATAAATTACCATAATTTATCATAAATTACAGTAAATTTATGGAAATTTTGTTGTATTAAAATAAAAATAAGATTTCCAAAATTCCTCCATATGAGCGGAAATCATGCTCGTGTTACAAAAAACATCTGAAATCATGCATTTGTTATAAAAAACACCCTATGCACCAAGAGGGAGGGGACTTTTCACGACACGTGTATTTATTGAGTACTCCTCTGTCCATATGCAACTCGCACTTACGCACTCGTCATCGGCTCGTGCTCGCTCGCCTACAACTCGCACTGAAAAAATCACATTCGTCGAAAAAGTTTTACTTTACCCCCTTGGTGCATAATATACTATTATTCACTCCAACTGACCATAGCTGATGCTGACTAGCGCCGGAAGATTTTTCCAAGCGGAAATTTCAAAGAGAAGAAGATAATTTGCCTCCGGGAAACATGACAACATTACAATATGATAAAATATTAGCAATTTCAATATTGCTGCAGTTTCTCATCTGCATCCAACGACTCAGACTTGTCACCATAAATAGAGAAGACACCTCGTGTAAACGCATTACAAGAGCGTAACATGGAGCGCGATTCTATATAGGTCGAAGGTTTTCCTTAGTAGGGTCGACATATTTACGAGAGGCGAGGAGTAATCTCGTCACCATTGTGTACGTAAGTCATAGCGTCATAGGAACTGGTAGGTATCTACGTCGACAGAAGTGCCAGGAGAGAAGTGCATTAACGGGAAAGTGCACGACGTGTGTACGTAAAGCGTCGGGTTACGGCCAGTCCGTGACTCTGCCTTCGATGGCTCATGGCTGTCGACCACTGTTACCCCATTCCACCCCCAAATACACCCCAGCTCGGAGGGTAGGTCGGACTCTGATCGCATCAACACGCCTCGAGACGGTGAACGTTACATAAATCCTGCGGGGCGTTATTCAATTTACAAGGCTTTCGCACTAAGGAAGGTATACCTCGTAAAAATTATATCTCGCACCCTACATTATGCATTTTCGCGGCCTTCGCAGCTTCTCTGCACAAGTTTAGATAGAAATGAAGGAAAGGAAGCACGCGTGAATTATTTTTCATCTTGGATGAAAATCTTCTCTGAAGAGAATTATAGGAATAAGGAGAAATCAGTAGAAATTGATTCAGCTTACAAGACGAGCTACACCCGTCGGAATTTTCTTTGGATTTATACTCCTCCCAGTAATAGGTCATTAACAAAGTTGTAAGATCCTAAAGTAATACGATGCGCTTTTCAGCCATTCTCGAGAAGAACGGCTCTGACAAAATCGACACACGGAGAAATATGGATATAGTCAAAATTGAAGTATCAAAATTTAGATGGTCAGTTTGATAATCTAGATAGTCTCAAGTACCATCCACAATTTTTTCTTCATAGTCAGGCACACCATAATTTTATAGTCTGTTTGAATATCCACAGGTGATTCAGACTCTCTATCAGTATAGTCAAATCGACACTCCAGAATGTCAAACATAAGTGGCTGTGTCACGACCTCTACCGAACGCCAAGCGAACACACCCGACACCCGAAACGCATTTTAGGAGCGACTGACGTTCGGTGTCACGTTTGCCGTGTTTTACAATACTTTTAATTAGTTTAAACCACCTGTTGATACTT
>JAABKJ010000403.1:0-50842 GCA_011634705.1 Andricus grossulariae | reverse complement strand
TACATAAATAAAAATTCTTAAATTTCGATGATTTTGGAGATCAAAAGTCAAGTTTTCAATTCTAAATGTTTCAAATTCAAGAAATTTCGAATGTAAATCATCAAAATTACGAATAATTTCTTTATTGTGTATTTAAAAAATTAAAAACTCTTCTATTTTAAAGATGGATCAATCGAAATTCTTAAATTTGGATGATTTTGAAGATCAAAAGTCAAGTTTTCAATTCTGAATGTTTCAAATTAAAGAAATTTCTAATGTAAATCTTAAAAATTACTAATTTTTTATTGTAAATTCAAATAATTAAGAACTCCATCGTAAAGATGAATAAAAAAAATTTTTAGATTAGGAAGATTTTCAAGATCAACAGTCAAGCTTTAATTTCTGAATGTTTCAAATTGAAGAAATTTCGAAAGTAAATCATTAAAATTACATAATTTTTAATTGTGAATTTTCAAAATTAAAAACTCTTTAATTTAAAAAGGTGTAAATAAAAATTATTAAATTTGAATGAGTTTGAAGATCCAAAGTCTAGTTTGCAATTCTAAATCTTTTGTGAGTTGAAATTTAAACTATTTTGTTGAACATTAATTTTTGTTGGTTCAAGATTCATCATTTCAATCAAAAACTTATCTCTTTGGTTGAGAAGTGTTCAAGATTTTGTTCAAAATTCGTTTTTTCTTTAACAGAAAGTTAATTTTTTTTGAAATGAAAATGTAATTATTCCAATTGAATATTCTAACATTGTATTCAAAAATTCATCTCTTCAGTTGAACATAATAAAAAATAATAAAAAATTATAAATTGAACCATCCAATTTCAGGTTGAAAAATTACCAATATTAGTTGAAAATTAAACTATTAGTCAATGATTCATAATTTTAGTTGAAAATTTATAGGCTTGGTTGAAAATTAATTTTTGTGAACGCAAAGTGAGACTGAAAATTTGAATTTTTATGTTGAAAACTGACATTTTTTGTTAAAAAATCAAATATTTCGTTAAAAATTCATGTATTTTGTTGAAAAATCGTATTTTTTGGTAGAAAATTAATCTATTTATATAAAAATTAATTTTCTTGTTTCGAAATTTATCTTTTTGGTTGAAAATTCAAGTATTCCAGTTCAAAATGTACAATTTTAGTTCAAAATTTTTGGTCGAATATACAACTGCTTGGTTGGAAGATAAACTCTTTTGTTAAAAATGCATCTATTTGACTCAAAATTTATCTATTCCAGTTGAAGATTCATCTATTCCAGTAAAAGACTCATCATTTTATTAAAAAATGTATCACTTTGGCTGAAAATGATGAGTCTTTTTTTGTAGAAAATTTTTTTGTTGAAAATTAATTTTTTTTAACTAAAAATTAAACTACTAGGTTGAAAGTTTGTCTTTTTTGATTGAAAATTCATCTCTTTCCTTGAAAAAAACGTATTTTTTGGTATAAAATTATTTTTTATGTTTCCAAATTAACCTTCTTGTTTAAAACTTGATCTTTTTGGTTGAAAATTTAAGTATTCCAGTTAAGTATTCATCATTTTAGTAGAAATTTAATCTTTTAGATTGAAGATAAAAACTACTTGGTTGAAAGTTATTCTTCTGTTAAAAATACATCCTTTTGGATCAGAATTCATCTATTTCAGTTAGAGATTCATCATTTTAGTTTAAAATTCGTTGTTTTTTTCTGGAAAATTAATGTATTAACTGAAAGTTTAACTATTCCATTTTTTGTTGAAAACTGACATTTTTTAGTTCAAAATTCAACTATTTAGTTGAGAATTCACGTATTTTGTTGAAAAATCGTCTTTTTTGGTAGAAATTTAATCTTTTTAGTTCTAAATTCAACTATTTGGTTAAGAATTCACCTATCTTGTTTAAAATGTAATATTTTTACTCATTAATTTGATCTAAATATTCACTGAGTTTAAGTATAAAAAGAGAAAATGGAAATTTCTTTGAATTATTATTTAAATTCATAGATGAATGTATCTTAATGAAATTCTCTTCATTGTAAAATAAGTTTTTTTACTTGAAACTACTGTTTAAAATAGTAACCAGCAATACATTCACTAATTCATTTAGTAGTAGCATTACCAATTCCTTTAGTAAATATAGTTACTAATTCATTTAGTCAGTTATTCTTACTCGTTGAATTAGTAGATTTTTACTAATTACTAGTAAACGAATCGTCACTATTTGAATTAGTAGAAAACTACTACCAATTAGTAGTTTTTTACTAATTCATATTTAGAGAGTATTTATTTTTACAATAATAATTAAAACTAGTTTGATTCAATTAGGAACTTTCTTAACAAATGATTTTACAAGATCGTACATCAGAAGGAAATCGATCATGAATGAAAGAGAGCGAAGAATATTCGATCGAGATCAGTCGATAATTTCCTAACATGATTTTTAATGAAGGCATTAATGGTCGATGATTAATTGTACTACTGTTTGAGCAAAATTGATCATGTAATACTGAAACTCGCTTTCATCACTCAGCGATCTGTATCGATCTGTATTATGTTTTCCAAAGCACAAATCCGAGGATTGTATTACGTGAGCCTGCTTTTCTCCTGTGAAATAGAGAGTACTTCTAGGATTATAAAAGTTGCAGAATGTATAGTACAAGTTGGAAGGTATTATGAGACTTTTTGCCATTTTTAAACCCATTGGCCCTTCGGCTGGGAAACGTTGCTTCTTATCCTCGGACAGGCCTGGTAGGCGGATAAGTTACTATTGCTGGGGAGTCAGGCAGACGACCTGGATGGGGGAGGTGAGGGAGGAAAAAGAGACTCTGAGATAGCATTAGGTTCGCTAAACCGTCCTGAGAGAGGTTTCTCGAGAGGATGGTGTACCCAATAAAATCCGAATTCAAACGCACTCCATATAGCTGGATATCAAAGAGGTGCTTTTACTTCCGGTATGCTCGGAAGATAAAAAGAATCTTGCAGTTCCTTCCTATATTCCGATATAAATTCCAGTAAGAGATAAGATGGTCTTTCTGGAAGTACTTAGAGATTAAATGTTTAATATCGTCTTCCGAATTGAGTGTACTATTAAAGTATTGATATTTACTGACTCAGTGTCCGCAAAACTTGATTTTCAAAATCCCTGATTTTTCGCTGAATAATTATTCATTTTTCCTGACCTTTAATATTTAAAGACCAAAATTCACTTCAGGGTTGTTACGGAAGTCGGATTTCAAAATTCCAGGAAGTTGACAGGTTTTTGAGATCAAATTTTAACAAATATAAGAAAATTCTACTCAAAATTAAAACTTGAATAAATTTCAAAACATTGTATTTTTTTTCAATATAATTTCCAGAATAATTCTTGTCCACTACGGACAGAAATGATCTAAATGCCTGTTTTTTGAGCTGTTGCTAAAGTGCCTTTTTTTATAACATTAACATGATTTTTTTTGTTATAATAAAGCGATAGGGAATAAAATTCAGCGTCTAATAAGCTCACGTTGAAGGAAAAATGTCAAGTTTGTAAAAAGACATTACAAAAAAACATCAAATTGAGATGTTTTCGTAAAATTGGAATGATTCTAAAAATAATTAACGTTTTTTAATGTTTTAAGTTCATTTCAAAGGTAACTCTCCACAATATTTTATCAAATAGTTACAATTTTTTTCAATTTTGTCCCCTAATTTTTGCCCTTGGATCAATCTTGGTGCAAAAAAGTCGCAAAATTTAAAAAATGTGTGAATACAAACATTTTTTTTAAATCATTTATTACATTTCATAAATTTTAATGATGCTTATAAAAATATTATTGTTATAAAATTTTTTACATAATGTGGCGAGTAAACTAATTATTTGAAATTTCACGACTTTTTTGCACCAAGTGCGACCTAGAATCTAGCGAAACAATTCTAGAAATATATTACCAATTTAGGAAAATACTATAGAAAATTACCTTTAAAACTAGCTTAAGAACTATAAAAAATGGTATTTATTTCCAGAATTATTCGAATTATTTGAAATATTGAATTTTGAGATCTTTTTGCAATATCTTTGTTCTTAATTGACATTTTGCTTTCAACTTGAGCCTATTAAACGCAGAATTTTATGCAAATACAAGAATTTTTCAAAATTATTATTCCTTGTATTTTACTAAATTTTAGTAATATTCATAAGGATAATATCGTTTTAAATTTTTTTAAATGATGTGAGTACAATTCTTATTTGAAATTTTACGACATTTTTGCACCCATTTCGACCCTAGCGTATAATCTAGGAAAAAATACTATAAATATCGTAACAATTTAGTAAAGAAAAATAGATACTGATATTGAACCATTTTTAACATAGAATCTTTTAGTATCGGAATGAAAAACAAACATTAAGAAGCTATTTTAGCCAAAAAATTAACCAAATTTCTAACCAATTTCTAACCCAAAAAGTGACTAATGTGTATTATTATTAGTGTGACAAATGTTAATTTGTATTTAAAAAATTGCAAAGATTCGGTTCATACGATTTCAAAATAATTAAAGGTAAATTCAGAAGAATTGAAGTGAAATGGAAAAAGTTTTAAAGATTACATATATTTCAGTAAAATTGGAGTTAGTTTAGAGAAATTTAAGGGAAAGGAGAATAATTCGAGGTAATTCATAAAAATGCATGGTGAATTGAAAACAAATCAAGAAAATTCCGAAGAATCTAAAAGAAATTAAAAGAATTGAGGATAAATGAATAATAATTCACAGTGAATTTCAAATAAATTCAAATAAATCGCAAACAATATTTGCACATACCCTTAAATCTTTGAAAGCCTACGAAATTCATAACTCTTTCCGAATTAATGCTTTGAAATCCGATAAAATATTATGAAATTACACGAAATCCTGAAAAATTTATTAAAATATCTTGAGAGCTTTTAAAACTCCTTAAAATCATTGAAAACTTTAGAAATCATGTCTAGAAAATTCTTCAAAATTCTTCAAATTTAAATTTCTTCAAAAGTTTCTTAAATCCCGTAAAATTATTAAAATACTTGAAAATTCCTTGAAAATATTTTATCTCTAGAAAGCTCCTTAATATCTTTTAAAATTCCCTAAAATATTTAAAATCCCTTAACGTTTTTTATTAATTCCTTTCAAATTTTTCAAAGCTCTTATAAATGGATGGGAATCTTTTAAAATGCCCTAAAATATATCTAATCCCTTGAAATCCTAATTAAGTTACTGAAATCAACTGAAAATTCCTCGGAGTCTTTCAAAATACCCTAAAATATTTCACACACTTTACTATTTTTTTCAAATCGCTTGCAGTTTTTTGAGCTTCTGAAAATTCCTTGGATTCTTAAAAATGCGCTCAAATATTTTAAGTACTTTGAAATTTTGTAAAATCCCTTAAAACTTTTGAAAGATCTTGAAAATTCCTATGAATTTTTAAAAGTACCCTTAAATCTTTAACATCCTTTTAAATCGCTTCAAATTATGGAACTCTATTGAAAAAATCTTGAAATATTTTAAAATATACAAAAATCTTTGAAATTCTTAAAAATCTTTGCAAATATCTGTCAATATTTTAAAATATTTGAAATCCTACGAAAACCCTCAGGTCTTCTGAATAAATGTTCTTAAATCCATTAAAATATTATAAAATCCCATGAAACTGCATGAAATCTGATCATATTTCGTGCAATCCTAAAAATGTAATCAAATGCCTTAAGAGCATTTGAAATTACATAAAATCATTGAAATCCTAAGAAATCTTATAAAATCCCTTGGAATCTTTCAAATTATCCTAAAATCTTATAAGCTCCATGAATTCTTTTCCCCTGTGAATCATTCAAATCCTTGCACATTACTTAAAAAATTTCAGATTTCTCAAAAATTCCTTGGAATTCTTTAAAATACCACAAAATATTTCATATATGTAAAAATCCCTTGAAAATTTTTAAAACTCTTGAAAATTCTATGGACTTTTTAAAAATACCCTAAAATCGTTACAATTCTTTGAAATCCCCTAAAATTATTGAAGTCTATTAAAAATGTCTTGAAATGTGATAATATATCCTAAAATATTTCAATATAGAAATGAATAAACTGTCGGAAAAGGGGACAGGATAATAAGTAATAAACGGAATAAAAAATGATAATATTCTCAAAAGGAGAATTGAGATTAACAGTGATTAAACAGGATAAAGAAGTATAAAATTTTTGGAAAAGGATAAAACATGATACACCGATGTTGAAAAGGATAACATTTTCTAAAGACAAACAGGACAAACTGATAAAATAGGACAGCATTTTCGTAAGGGGGAATAAGATAAGAAGTAATAAATCAGGATAGTAAAGGATAAAAAGTGGTAAAGAGGACAAAGCTATTTATATTTCGAATTAATACAAACAATGGCACAATTGAATATAACTTTTTTTAAAGAAATTATTTGATGAAATTGTTGAAATAGGAATACAATAGGAACATGACAAAAATATGAGAAAGTGGGTAGAAATAGACATCTGTTATGCAAATAAGGTATAGGGTAGAGTAGGATAAACAATAATAAAATTCGACAGAAGTGTCTAGAATATTTTTAAAAGAGGGGTATGTATTTCTCTACATTTTTAATATTTTCTGTCCATTTCTATCCCAAACTTTATATCCCTTGACAACTTTATCCAACGTGGGAGTTACATTATCCTTTCTTAAAAACTCGTGGTCACCATATCTCGCATACATTGTTGTAAACCTCATTGGTTGTATACTGTGTGAATATGACTTGTAGTGGCTTTTTTCAGTTTATTCTTAAATTAAATATTTTCTATTATATTGAATAAATAATTTTATTCAATGTTAACATTTTTTTCCTTATGTTTTTAAACATTATTGATGAAAGAAAAGAATGCAATTGCAAAAAAGAAACTTTTTGATAATTTTTAGAAGTTTCTAGGTAATAAAAACTTTAAAAATTTCGAATGATCTTTTAGTTTGGAAAATTAATTTTAAGAGAAAATTCAAAAATAATTTTAACTTGAAGAGCCTTAAACAAATTTGAAACAAAATGTAGAAGATTTTTGAAGATTTTGAACAAAACATATAGAAACTTTTTATGAATTATGAAAGGTGTCAAGAGAATATAAAAAAATTTCCTCAACATTTCTGGAAAAATATAAAACTTGTATTCATTTTGAAAATATAATTTTTATTGAAAGTTTTGAAATATTTTTAAAAATTCCAAAAGATTTATAAAAAATTCTTAAACAATGTGAAAGATTTTAAAGCTGCTTTTTTCAAAGATTTATTCAAAACTTTAGGAAAAACTCAAATTATTTCAAAAGATATTTAGCGGTTTCAAAAAAATCTCCATAATAATTTAAAATTTTAAAAGATTTAAAAAAATTGTTAACATAATGCAAATTTGATATATTTCAAAATACAATTTGGAAGATTTTTAAGAATTGTGAAAGAATTCAAGATATTTAAAAATATTTTTGAAAATTCAAAACAAAATGTAGATTTTCGCAGATTGAAAAATAAAATTTTGGGCTTTTTTAAGGATTTAAGAGAATATTAAAAATATTTTAAAACATTTTAAAAGATTTTGAAAATTTTCAAAAAGTATCTGGTAGATTTTAAGGCAATTTTTTGAATATTGCAGCATCTTAAAACAATAGTAGGGAAAATTCGAATCACTTGAAGCATATTTAAAATTTGAAATATTTTAAAAGAAAATTTAAAAAAAATTGAGGAGGTTTTTAAGCATTTTGAAAGGTGTCAAGAAAATGAAAAACTTTTTTTAAGATTCCTGTGAAAATTTAAAATGCTTTTTTTTCAAACTTATTTTTCAACAACATTAAAAAAAAATGTCGGAAAAAATCTGGAAGATTATGATGCAATTTTTTTATTGTAAAAGATTTTTCTGTTGAAGATTCAACTGATTTGTTGAAAATTTGTCACTTTTGGATGAATTTAACTCTTTTTTATATGAAATACCAACTATTACATTTCTTTAGAATTTTGTTTTAGATTCGTAATTTTAGTTAAGAATTCACATTTTTATTTTAAAATGTAACTATTTTGTTGAAAATTCTTATATTTTGTTGAAAATTTGTCTTTTTTGGCTGTAAACTAATCTTCTTGCTTGAAAATTAATCTCCTTGTTTAAAAATTAATCTGTTTTTGTTAAGGATTCAAGTATTTTGTCGAAAAATCAGATTTTTTGGATGAATTCAACTGTTTTTTATTTAGAATTAAAATATCTTTCTATTGTAATGTCAATTATTACATTTTTCATTGAGAATTATTTTTTTTTTTAATTAAACTCTGGTTGAAAATGTAACGATTTCGTTCAAATTTCATTTTTACGGTAAGAAATTAATCTTCTTGGTAGAAAATTCATCTATTTATATAAAAATTAATCTATTTGGTTTAAAATAAATGAGATTTTTTTTTTGTTGATCATTGGGTTGATAATAATGAACAAAAATCCACAATATTGTTTTGCGACGTTTCGTCATCTTGGTTTGCTGACCTCTTCAGGCTTATAAGTATAGATTACAAAATTCACATGAGTAATAAAAAAAAAAAAAATGTTGAAAAATTCAGCTAGTCCGGGATTAAAATTAGCGTTTACACGTCATCTGTGAGATGAGAAACGTGACTGGCTAGTTTGCCGAAAATTCGTCTTTTTGGGATGAGTTCAACTGTTGTTGATTTAAAATAAAAATCTTTTTTCGTTGAAATGTCAATTATGCATTAGATTTTTTACTAAGAATTTTTTTTTTTTATAAAATTTAACTATTTGGTTGAAAATGATCTTTTTTGTTAAAATTTGGATTTTTTATATCTGAAATCTGCCAGAAATCTTTTTGAATTTTCTCAAGAATCTCAGAATAATTATATTTATGTCTATAACTTTAAAAACAAACTAATAATACTTATTTGTTCGTTCTCAGATCTCAGATTCTAATTTTAGCTCGAATTTATGTGTTTAAAAACTTTGAACAAATAAATAGTTATCAGAAATCTTTATTTTCTATCAAATGTGATTTTTTTCCTCAATAAATAAATGAATGAATTTTCAGATCCGAAAGATAAATGTTGTTTATAGAAGAGCTATACTAGGCAAGTTTGCATTCTTGCCGAATTAATTATGCGAATCGTGCAGGGTTATCGTCGTATACCAAAACGAAAAGAATATCCTGCATCCGGCAATAATCCTTTCTATCCGAAACTACCTTTCAAGCTTCAAGGAGCTTCTTTCTATACCCCTATCAAGGCAAACCACACTAAAGTATTTTCAAACTGCCATTTGTATATTTACATTTATCTGGCCTGTAAACAGATATGAAAGTAAATTGAAAATGTTTGAAAAAATGTTTTTCATTAAGGAAACACGAATGTTCAATTGAGTTTATGTGTAAAGGATCGCGTGACTTCGTACTATTATTTTTAGTTCGTGTTTAAGCACAAAGAAAATTACAAATTACGCGTGTTGAAGCATTAATTGAAAATTAAGGTAGAATAAGTTTGATTTACTATGGGAAATTACTATGCTTTTCATATTTAAGGAAAATTTATTGAAACTGGTTGGAGTTTTACAGTTAATTGTAAAAGTATTAGAATTTTAATGATTCTTATACATAAATTCGAATTTTTATATTTTCATTTCAGTTTTTATGTGGGTAAAGTGCATCTTTTAACATCTTTTCTTGGTAAGTCACTTGAAAGGTGTGAGAAGAATAAAAAAGTTACAAGAACAGGGTGTCTACTAAAATCCTGAAAAAAAATTTCCTGACAATTCTAGGTTTTTTCCAGGTATACTTTTTCATAGTAGGGAGCCATTCAAGTATTTTGCATTTTTTAAAACAAACGACTCAAAATATGCATACAATTTCGCTAACTTATTATAAATAATGTTTTTTTCCAATCCTTGTGAATATTGTCTAATAAATAAATGTTTAATCTAGAAAGCTTTGGAAAATTATTGCAAGATATTCTCAAATATACTATCACCATGAATTTAAATAATAATTCAAAGAAATTTTTATTTTATCTGCAAACTCTTAAAATTCATTGAAAATTTAGTATATTATTATTTGAATAATATATATTATCCTAAAATTAGAAAAAAGGTAAAAAAAAGTTTGGTGCAAATGGGTATAAATCAAGTAACTTAAAGCTGAATATTCGACTAAAAAATATCAATTTTCAACCCAAAAAGGAAACTTGAAATTTTCAGTTAGAAAAATGAATTTTCAATCAAAAAGAAAACAATTTTCACAAAATAATTAAATCTTCAAAAAAAGTGATGAATGTTTAATGAAAATAATGAATCTTCAACTGGAATAGTAGAATTTTAAACCAAGTAGATGAATTTTCAACAAGATACATTTTCAACCAAGAAGATTAATTTTCTACAGAATAGTATATTATGCACCTAGGGGGAAAAAAGTCGCTCTCCCTCTTGGCATATACGATATTTTACTCACAACTGACGTCACTTTACAGTCCGTAGGAAGTAAAAAGTATTTTTACTCCCTAGAGGCTGAAAAGTGACGTCAGAGGCGAATAAAATGATAAATATTCAGTAAAGTTGAATATTCAGTAGATAAAATTAATTTTCAACAAAATAGTTAAATTTTTATCTGGAATAGTTAAATTTTAGACTATCGATATTCGTTCGTCTGAGGATATTCATCCGGCCGGCCTTATGAATAGGCACTCAGTAAATTTCAAACAAAAAAGATTAATTTTCAACCAAAATTTATTATGAATGTTCAACTAAAATAGTTAAATTTTTTAACAAGAAAGATGAATTTTGAAACAAATAGAAACGAATTTTTAACAAAACATTTAAATTTTCAACTGGAATAGTTAAGTTTTAAAACAAAAAGATTAATTTTCAAATAAAATTATGAATATTCAACCGAAGTACTTAAAATTTTCAAACGAAAAGATAAATTTTCAAATAAAAATTGAATATCAGTTTAAAAAATTTATTTTCAACCAAATAAATACAAATTGTCAACCAAAACGATGAATTTTTAAACAAGAAGAATAATTTTCTACCAAAGAAGAATTTTTTTAAACAAAATATGTGCATTTTCAAATAAAAAAATAAATTGTCAACGAAAAATTGAACAGTAAATTTAAAGGTAATAAAATTAATTTTTCAACCAAAAATTAATTTTCAACTAAAATGAAGGAATATTCAAGAGAATATTTAAATTTTCAGTTAAAAAAAAAAATTTTTTTAATAGATGAACTTTCAGACACAAATTGGATAGTTAAATTTTCAGTGTGAAAAATTAATTGTCAACAAAATACATTAATTTTTAATCAAACAGTGGAATTTTCAACGAAAAAAGATAAATGTCTAACCCGAATATAATGTAGTTCAATTTTCAGTTTGAAATATCAAATTCCGAAAAAAAATCTCAACAAAATAGTTCCATTCAGTAATATAATGCTACTTTCACAAATGAAACAACATTGTTATTTAATTTTATACTTCAATTTAAAAAAATGTAAGCTAGTTCACCAAAAAAATCCCTAACTTTACCAAAAGTCCCCTTACATTTTCAATTTTGTTAGGTATGTAAAAATTTCCTGACAATTCCACGTTTTCTAGGTAAGTAGACACCCAAACGAAGAATTTTATAGTAAGAAGGAACAAAAATTTGTATAGAAATTGACATTTTCACGAATAATGTTCGAAATCATAAAGAATATAAAAAAGAGTTCGAAGAAAACAGAAGATGAGCGTTGTTAAAATTTAGGAAACAAAAATGAGTAGAATAGAAGAAAATGTCGAAACTTTTGAAGTTAAAAAAGAAATGATGAGTAACATGATTAATGATAGTGAAAGTGAAAAATGTAACGAAACATGTCTTGATTGTCGAAAAGGGATCAAAATAGGGCAAAATATTCCATAAATGGACACATGAATATTGAGTAATGACAAAAGAAAGTAAATGTGAAACGAGAACAAAAAAGTACAGAACACATAAATCAAATAATTAAAAACAAAAAATTTGTCTCGACAAACCTTGGTGACAAAAAGAAAGAATAGAACGAACATTTTGGAATAAAAATTGGTATAAGGTAATATCTTTTTGCAATCCAAATATTATCCGATTTGGAAACTTATAAATCGGATCAGGTAACAACGGAATAAAGAAAGTAACTTCTTCTCAGAGGATAAACGAATCAGTACCACTTGAAAGTAAAAATGCGTCTCGACATCATATTTCATTTACCTTTGCATCAATGGACGGAAATTCACTTCTGCTCAGTAATAAGGCACGTACCGCTATCATCTTGATATAGAGATGTTTTCTGCCAGAAAGATAATTATTTGCGGTGCGAACACAGCAACGAAGCGAAGGCAAGCGTTGTAATCTCAATTAAACTTTGCCCAATTATTTCAGAGCTGATATAATTGAAAACGAAGTTCCGAGGATGCTCGGAATGTCTGATTGTCCTTTTTAATCAAGGGTTAATCTCGCCTTCCTCAATAAACTTTTTGTAACACGCGAACAAAAAGTGTTAATGAATATCAAAGGAGTCGTTCAAAAACTATACTGAGCAAAATTCTTAGTAACTGTGACTACTTTTCCCTAGTTGCTGGAGGATTCTGTTAGCCAAATATAGATGAAAGAACCATACATAAATAATCAAACGAACTATTAAAAGTAGCAAATATAACTGTTTTTATTTTAGAAAATTAAACCATATACAAATGTAAATCAGTTGGTTTAACTAAAAAAAAAAATGATATCCGTGACTACTCTCTTTTCCACTACAATACCATAGTTCGTATTACTATAGCCTTTTAGTCAGCCAGTCAATCAGCCAGGCAGTCAGTCTACAAAGACAAATTTGGAAACAAATGGTCGAATTTTCAAACAAAAAAGAAATAAGTTAAACCAGAAACAGTTGCATTTTTAACCAAATAGTTGAATTTTAGAGCCAAAGAGACGATTTTTTTAGAAAACAGTTGAATTTTTTACTAAGAACTTTTCTACTAAAAAAGATGAATTTTTAATTTAAAAAAACGAGTTTTAAAAAAGAAAGTTTGAGTTTGTAACAAAAATGATGATTTTTAAACAAAATAGTAGAAAAATCAACAAAGTAGCCGTATTTTTAAATATTAAAAAAAGATTAAACTTCAAGCAAGTAATTAAATTTCAACAAAATAATTAAATTTTCAACAAAACAGTTGGATTTTCAATAAAAACCTGAATTACAAACTTGCATTTTTAACAATTAAATTAAACTTTGAACCAAACGATTAAATTTCAAATAAAAAAAGAATATTTCTCAACCAAAAATATAATAGTTGATATTTCAATCAAAAAAAGTTAAAACTTTAACTGAAAAATAGTCAAACTTAACAAAAAAGATGAGTTTTCAACCAGAAATATCAAATAAATTTTTTAACCAAAGAAGATTTTACTTTTGATTGAAAAAAAGTTGAATTTAAATAAAAAAGACGATTTTTCAACAAAATAGTTGAATCCTAAACAAAAAAAGATGATTTTTTAACCAAACAGTTGCATTTTTATGCCAGAAAGACGAATTTTCTACAAAACAGTTGAAAAATTTGATTTTCAACACAAAAAAAAATGAATTTTAAACAAAATAGTTCAATTTTCAACCGAAAGAGATTGATCTTCAACTAATAATATAAATTTGTAAAAATTAGTACAATCTTCAACCAAGTAATTGAATTTTTAATCAAAAATATTAATTCTCAGAGAAAAATATAATAGTTGCTATTTCCACCAAGAAAAGTTTAAATTTTGAGTAAAAAATAGTCGAATGTAATAACAAAGATGAATTTTCAACGAAAAATGTCAAAGGTAATATTCCAACCAAAGATCATTTTAATTTTGAATCGAAAAACGTTGACTTGAAAAAAAAAGACGAATTTCCAACAAAATAGTTGAAGCTTCTACCAAAATAGAGTAATTTTTAATCAAACAGTTGCATTTTCAAACAATAAATTAATTTTCAACCAAATAGTTTAATTTTAAACTAAAAATTATCAATTTTCAACCAAAAATGTAATAGTTACATTTTCAGTTGGAAAAATTGATTTTCAACACAAAAAACGAATTTTGAACAAAATAGTTACATTTTCAACGAAAGAGATTGATCTTCAACTAATAATAAAAAATTTTACAAATTAGTTCAACATTTAACCAAGTAATTGAATTCTCATTTTAAAAATTATAATTTTTAACGAAAAATATAATAGTTGCTATTTCAACCAAGAAACGTTACTATTTTGACTAAAAAATAGTCGAATTTAACAAAAAAGATGAATTCTTAACGAAAAATGTCAAAAATAATATTCCAACCAAAGTTGATACTCGTATTAATTTTTAATCAAAAAACTTTGACTTCAACCAAAGAAGACGATTTTTCAACAAAATAATTGAATCTTCAACCAAAATAGAGTAATTTTTAACCAAACAGTTACATTTTTAAGTAGAAAGGGCGAATTGTCTACAACTCAGTTAAATTCTCTAACAAGAAATTAATTTTCAACCAAACAGTTTAATTTTGAACTAAAAATGATCAATTTGCAACCAAAAATGTAATAGTTACATTTTCAGTTGAAAAAATTAATTTTCAACAAATAACAAAAGGAATTTTGAACAAAATAGTTACATTTTGAACAAAAGAGATGGATTTACAACTAATAAAAAGAATGTTCAATGAGATAGTTAAACTTTCATCCAAGTAGTTGATGTTTCAATAAAAAAAGATTAAGTATTAACAAAAAATATAACAGTTGATTTTTCAACCAAAAGAAGATTAAAATTTTAACTCAAAAACAGTCGAATTTAACCATAAAGATGAATTCTCGACGAAAAATTACCAATTTCACAAACGAGACGAATTTTTAACAAAATAGTTGAAACCTCAACCAAAAAAGATTAATTTTTCAACAAACATTTGAATTTTTAAGTAAAAAAAAACGAATTTTCTACGAAACAGTTCAATTCTGAACCAAAAAGTTAATTTCCAAGTAAATAGTTGAATTTTAAAATGAAAACGATCAATTTTTAACGAAAAAAGAAATATTTAAATTTTCAGTTGACAGAAATTGATTTTCAACAAAAAAGAAAAACGAATTTTAAGCAAAATAGTTACATTTCCAGCGAAAGAGATGAATTTTCTACTCATAAAATAAAATTTTGATAAAGTAGTTCAACTTTCAACCAAGTAGTTGAATTTTAAATAAAAAAGAATAATTTTCAACCAAAATTGATGAAATTACAACAAAATATATAAATTTGCAACCAAATTATGGAATTTTCGACTTACAATGAACAATTTTCAACCGATAATGGAATAGTTAAATTTCCAGTTAAAAAAAACTGATTTTCAACCAAAAGGAACTAATTTTCCATAAAATAGTTCAATTTTTAATCGAAGTATTTTACAACTAAGAAGAGGAATTTATAACCAAATACTTAGATTTCTGACCAAATATTTGAATTTTCAACTAGAAATGATTAATTTAAAACCAATAATGGAATAGTTAAATTTTCCGGCGAAAAAATTATTTTTTAACCAAATAGTAACATTTTTAATCAAATGAGATACATTTTAAAAACAAAAATATAACCGTAGATACTTTAATTAAAAAGAAAGGACTTTTTACGAAAGTTTCTTGACAACACGGAACAAAGGGGGAATTTTTTGTGATAGGCTAAAAGAAGGGAATAGGGGATAGAAAAAAGGGATGTAAAGTGTGTATTCAGATGCTCTACTTATGAAATAAAATAACTAATTGTCATTTTTTCAAGCATTTCAAAAAATGGTTATTCACATCTATATTTTCCATATGTGATGTCACATTCTGTGCTTAACCCCCCCCCCCCACTACGTCACGTAATTTGCTAATTCATTATTTTAATCCTAGGGAGTTTAATAGATTAATTACATTTACATAACGATGTAGAAGAGCTCATCATTTAATACGGAAGTATTAAACAGAACGTAACAAATTTACTCTTGTGCAAATATTACTAATCACTAATTAATAAATTATTAATTGATTTATTGCATTTTCCGTAAACCATGAACTTATGACTCCCATTGCAGAGAAATCTAATTATCGAAAGGATTATGTTTTTAGATCTATTGGCATCGATAATGGGAATTAATAATAATTATACCGTTGCAGTAATGAAGAAAAATATGCCTCGATTTATACGATGCGTATTAAAGCAATTAAATACAGTAAGCTTTAGAAGAAACAACTCTCGTTGGATAACAGAAAAGAGTTGGTGAAATTGAATTACGAAACTGAATTGAAAATTTTAAGTTTAGGAAATTGTGTCTAAAACGGTCACTCCGCCAAAACGGTCAATCTGTAATAATTGACTGATTGACAGAAATAAACGCCAGTTTTTTGTGCGAAAATATTGTAAAATGAAATACACACTGATGAAAAATCATTTTAAATAGTAAATATACAAATTGACATAATAAAATGTGATTATAAATTTCACCTACTTTATGATAAAATGTAACTTCAAAATTGAATTACATTATTGAATGCTTTACCATATGTTAATGTTGCCAATGCTATTGGTATATCATAGTTCATTCTCTAAACTTTCGCTTAAGCTTTGTAATAGTTTATAATTGTGACTCAATTAATTGAAAATAAAATAAACATAATAAACTAGCAATTCGGATAAAATGGTCATAACCCTGTGTGTGTAAATCGGTCAGCCGAAAGGAATTTTTTGCCATCTGTGTTCTTGATTTCTTATTTTGACAACCATAATTTGTTTGTGAATAATAATTTATTGTACGTTCACCTTCAATATAATCATACCCTCGAAATACTCATATTTTCCAATATTTCGTGAATTTCATATGATAAAAATGCTACAATGATAAACTAAATATTATAATGTGAGATTCAACAACCTTAGTGTTTAAATTAAAAGAAAAATAAGCATGTTGAAGCTAATTCTTTGAGACTGACCATTTTATCCGAGCGTGTTGGTAACACGGTCAAATGAAGACCTTTTCTTTTCACATTTTTTAGACATTGTAGAAAAAATGTCAAAGTACTTATATCAGGCTCGGTTTCTTGAAATTATTTAATTTCTGAAAATGTCAAGTTGATTAATGCTTACGTGTCCACTTCAGACACAATTTCCCTTCTAGGATTCATGAACTTCTATCGATTTGTTTTTGAATAATGTAGAAATGAAGATTGTTTTAAAGCCGATCTTTAAATGACGGAAATAAAATATGTGTATCCTATTCATAATGGTTATGAGATTGATTTCACACTCTCGACTGATTTCCGCTTTCATAAGTTCTCTGTCTTGGTCGTCGTATTATTTTCAAGTCCAATCTCATATTGGCATGTAGTTTGCGATAGGATATTTTTAATCCTGGTCATTAAGTCGTCCGTAGCTCAAAGCACTTCCTGCACTTGTGAGAAATATTAGCGACAAAACATGTCTAGTCGGTATAATTATTTCCAGAACGACAATAATTATGGCTTGAGATGCAATGCTCTTAAAAAGAGGGAGTCAATGACTCGAGATTTTTTTTACTTTTCATTAAATGTAAAATTTGTAATTGGGTTTCAAATGGTACTTACGAGAATATAAAAAATTAATTGTATAATGCTTTGCTTCTATAACTGTTTTTTCTAATTTTTAAATATGATTTTAACCTAGCGCCAACAAAAGCTAGGAACAAATTGCAATTTTTTAATCGGAATAGTGTATTAATCAATGCTTTGATCAAATAAATTACTCATTAAAGTTGCAACAGGGTGGCCACACAAATTTCAAAAAACATTGTAGTTTTTCAAAAAGAATTGAATATTTTGGAACTTCAACGTAATATATACAATAATGAGAATTATTTTGAAAGTGATTTCAAACGTCACAGCCCCAAATGCTCTTGAAATAGGGGAAGCAGGGTGATTTTTCAAGAAAATAGGGAAATAATAGGGGAATAAATCCTTTTAAATTTAACCAAAAAAGCTCAATTTACAACGAGAATGGTCATTTTTAACCAAGAAAGAAGAATTTTCAACCAAGCAGTTCCATTGACAAGCAAATAGTTGCATTTTCAAGCCAAAAAGACGAATATTTTAGAAGATAGTTGAATTTTCAACCATGAAAGACGAATTTTTGTTAGAAGTGCAACGGCGAATATTTTTGTATTAGAATTAGAATATAGTTTTCGAAAAATAAGAAATCCTGAGGACATTTAGGTGCAAAAGCACGCAACGAGTCTTTTGAAGGAGTTTTGTCAAGCATGTCAAAATTCAATCAGTCCAAGAAAACAGTTGAATTTTCAATATAATAATTAAATTCTCAACCAAATAGTACATTTTTTAACCAAAAGAGATTAATTCTGTACCAAAAATATAATAGTAGACTTTTAAATTGAAAGTAATTAACTTTAAATCATAAAAGACAAATTTTTAACCAACAAAGATGACTTTTTACCCAAAGATGAATTTTAAACCAGTGAAGATGAATCTTCAACGAAATGATCGAATTTTCAAACAAAAAAGATTAACCAAAAGCAGTTGCCTTTCAATCAAACAGTGGAATTTTCAAGCCAAAGAGCTAATCTTTTAGATGACAGTTGAATTATTATCAACCAAGAAAGATGAATTTTCAATAAAAAAAGATTACTTCAGTACCAAATGATAAATTTTTAAGAAAATAATGGTATTTTCTAACAAAAAACGTGACTTTTTGAAAAAATGATTGAATTTTCAACAAAATAGTAGATTTTTTAACCAAAATAAATGAGTTTTGCACCAAAAATTTGATAGCAGACTTTTCAATAAAAAATAATTAACTTTCAACCAAAAAGATTAACTTTTCTATCAAAAGATGAATTTTTAATCCAAAAGAACGAATTTTCTATGAAAAACTAATATTTAACAAAACTGATGAATATTCTATAAAAAAAGATGACTTTTTGACCAAATAGATGAATTTTCAACAAAATAATTGAATTTTGAACAAAATAGTAGACTTTTTAACAGAAATAGATCAATTCTTAAACAAAATTATAATAGTGAACTATTCAAGTAAATAGAATCATTTTTCAAGCAAAGATGATTACTTATTAAGAAAATAGTTGAATTTTCAAACAAATAATTAAATTTTCAACCAAATAGTAGATCTTTTAACGAAAAAATATGCATTCTGAACCAAAAATATGATAATGGACTTTCCGATTAAGTAGAATTCATTTTCGATAATAAAACATGAATTTTCAAACGAAAAAATGACTTTTCTACCAAAAGATGAATTTCCAATCCAAAAGACCGAACTGCTGCACTTTCAACAAAATAATTAAATATTGAGTCAAACAGTAGAGCTTTCAAACAAAATAGATTGAATCTGAACCAAAAATGTAATAGTAGACTTTTAAAACAGAATAAAAATAAGTTTCAACAAAAAATAAGAATTGTCAAAAAAAAAAGACTTTTTAACAAAATAATTAAATTTATATCCAAACAGTAGAATATTGTACCAAAATAGATCAATTTGGAACCAATAATATAAAAGTAGACTTTCAGTAAAAAGTAATTCACTTTCAACCAAAAATATATATTTTCAGTCTAAAAGGACCAATTTTCTATCTAAAATGATAAATGTTCAACAAAATAGTTGAATTTTCGACCAAGAGAGATCAATTTTGAATCAAAATATAATAGTAGACTTTTTAATTTACAAAAATCAACTTTAACCCAAAAATATTTGGATTTTCTAAGCGGATTCTAGTAGTTGAGTTTTATCATTAAAGCAAAAAACACGAGAAAAGGAGAATTTTCCAGCTTTTTCCCGGTGCTCAAAATTCTAGGATAGTTCCCGGTTTCTCCGTCCAGTGGCCAACCTGTAAAATGACGGCCCAAAGTAACTTCAGTTACTTTTATGAACAGAAAGAGGATTTAAAAGATTTTAAAGATTTTTTCAATTTTATTTATAAAAATTAAGGAAATTAAATTTAAATCTGAAACTGTACCATTAGTGACGTTTAAAATGGATTAAAAAATGTCAAATATAAGATTAATTTCGAGGTTACTCGAATTTATAATTATGCTTAAACTGAATATCGAAATAGTCTTTTCTTCTTATCTATTGCTAATATCATGAGGCGTACAGTGTATCAAGCAAATTTATGCTTATCGTGTACTTGCTCGTAGGTCGTACATCAGCTTTTCTACATGATCAATGAGAGGCGGCAGAATTGTACAAGGAACACTGATTGTGCACGAATATTTATATTTTTTTATCATAATTTCGCCTATCTATGAAATGGTACAACTGGCAATCACTAACGAGTCGCTCATTCCCTGATTAATAAATGAAAAATGTAGAATTAAAAAAAAATCAATAAAACCCTCAAAATAAAATTATTTTCGTCAATAAGTACTTATTCTTTTTAATATCTGTCATAAATAAGATTTTTTAAATGTCCAACGCAATAAACTTATCTCTTAAATAAAATTATCAATTCGTTTATTTCCCTCTTAGAACCCTTTAACGGTAAAAGTTTTATAGTGGCATTAAGTTAAAACGTCTTCGAGAATGTCGACTTCAAAATACGAAATTATGTCAAACATTATTTTCATGTAAACAAATACTCAGTCGCTAATATTTCTTCAAGGAATGGAAAACACATTGATGTATAGCAATTTTATGCAAATTTATTTTTTAGGTCAAAGTATTAAAATTACAGTATTTATTAAGTTTTGGCTCTTTTCTTTATTTTATGTTTGAAATTAAAATTTAATTTGCAAACATATTTTCAGTTCTAAATACTTTTTACTATGATTGCACACTATTCATTCAAGAGTATATTGGCTTAATTTTAAATGTTTAAATTTAGACATTCTTCCATCTCTGGTATCAAAAATTGTGACTAATGTGCGATTAAAAATGGAAATTTCTCAATAACTTTGAAGACTTCATGATTTCAATATTATTTTTCAATTGCACAATTTTTTATTTCAATGTATTATTATTTATTTACAGGAGAAGAAGAAGCGTTCTCTTCAAGCCGGAATTACTGATTAGTAGAAATTTAACTAATTAAATCAGTTGGTTTTTAATGTCATTGATTTAAATAATAAAATAAATTGCAACAGTCTCACTTAAGGTCAAAATCGTGATGAAAATTATTTTTGGTGACGTTGGACCGGGAAACTGAGAAATGACCGAAAATATTTTGAGACCGAAAAAACTGACAAATGACGGTGAATTTATTTTTTTACCGGGAATTAAATTACTTTTTAGTAGGAAAAGCTTTCGAATCACTTCGAAAATGACTTTTAAGAATTTCCATTTTTCAATCTTAATTTATAATCATTCATTTTGAAACAAAAAGATTTTGAATTCAGTTTTAAATGCTTGAGCAATTAAAAATAACAATTTTTTAAATTCCATAGTTTCTATAGAAAAAACATTACAAACTATTATAAATAGTTTATACACCACATAAACTATTATACTTAAAGGATAATATTAATTGAGTACGGGAAAATTTAGGAATGAAGAATTCTAAATTTGTTCAAATTTGAATCGTTTTTGAATTTGAACATTTTAAATGTTTCAAATCGAAAACCCTACTAGTAGAACATCTGTAAAATTTTGATTGAAGATAATTGAATTCTTTTTTATATTCAAATAATTCCAAATAATTTCAAATTCGTAGATTCGTATTTAGAAGAGACTGACAAATTTAAAATGTTCCAAATTAAGCAATTTATAATTCAATACTTCAAAAAATTAATCTTTCAAAGTTGCGTAATATTTGACTGTTCTTTTAGAATAGATAATTTCAAATAAATTATTAAAAAAATAAAATGATTCAAAATTGAAGCTTTGAAAACTATACGTTCAAATTTCCGCTGGCTAAGTTTTCAATTTTAAATGTTACCATTTTAATTGTTCCTTTTTATAAATTTTTCATGTGTAATATCTAATTTAATAAGTTCTCAGTTTCAATTTTTTTCTGATTTGGAAGAGGAAATTTTTTGTTTTTAACATTTTCAGTTAGTTGTCTGTTTTTAACATTTTCTTGCGTATAAAATGGGGTATGCTTTTTTCTGAGCTGGAGAAAGAAAATGATTTACTCTTAACATTTCCATTGAGTTGGAGAAGCGGAAATTTAGGTCTTTAATTATTTTTTTCCTAATTGGGACAGGAAATTGTTTAATTTAAATATTTCGAGTTCACAAAAGTTTCACTTGGACTACTTTGGTTTGTAGTTTAGTTTTGAGAAATTCAAATTCAAAGATTTTCAGCTTTAAAAGGTTGCATTTTTTAATGTTAATGAACGAGAAAAAGTTTTGCCAAGGCATAAGGAATTCAAATAAATAAATAAAATATTTCTCGCAAAGAATTTATTTGTGTAGGATTATTTACATTAAAAATTATTAAGAAATCTTTAGCTGAGAGTGTCGATAGTACGCATGCGTGTAGCAATAATTACTGATTGAACCAGTATATTTTTACTAAATGTCAGCAATTGAATTTTAACTACAGGAATTACACCTAACAGAAAAATAGAATTTGAAAGAAAAATTCACAGCCGTAAATAATGGAAAAATATGCTTTAGGTAGCTTGATATCTTAGCCATAGTACGTGAAAAAAAAATTTTAATAAAAAATACATAAAATAGGTTAATGCTAGTTTGTCGGAGGAACTCGTATTGTTTGATATTGCAATATATTATTAAATAATTGAATTACATTGCTACATTCAGAGGTAACCTATCGAACCAACCAAGAATTTTGCATTAATTAAATAATTTGTGCATAGAAGGCTCATTTATGTGACGAAAATTGTTTTTCCAAAGGTGAGCTTCAAGATCAAATATTAAAAAAGTATTGGATTACTTAGCTTAATGTAAAATGTGAGTTGGTCAATGGTCAACCACTGGCAAAAAATTCTTGAATCCAAAGAAGTGCATTTCTTTGATTCCATTTCTTTGAGCCAAATAAATCGTTTTTTAGTTGTACTGAATATTGTTCAAAGGTAACAAATTCATGTACTGAACAAATTCAATGTATCCAAGTGGACATATTTCATACTATTGAACATTTTATTTTCAAATTGTTCAATATTGAATCTAACGAATTTGAAATTATTCAATTTCGAATCCCTCAACTTCAAATATTTTGGGAGATTGCGATATGCACGTCGACAACATTTTAATTCAGATTCATATAGGATTTTTTGTGTAAACCACGAATATGAAACTTTTAAATCGACATCTTGAATATTTTCCGAGATACCGATGTTTTTTTTTTTGTAAAAATTATGGACTTTTTTTAATTTAACTAATTTCTTAACATGGATTTCGATATGATTTTTTGTAAGAAACACAAATCTAAAACCGAATGATAATATAAAAATATAATCTAAGTCCGAAGTAGTTTCAAGAATATTAGTAGATACTTCAATCAAATACCCACAGAAAACCTTTTAATCACCGCGAAAAAATAATTATTTAAACAAATACAATATTTATAACAATTTGTTACGTTTTTGATCGTTTAATTTACAATTATGTAAACTAACACTAAATAAACACAAACTGAATAAAGATAATAATATTGTCAACTGTAACGAAACAATAATAGTAACCAATTAATCAATTGAACTTTGTTTATATCCCCTCCATTATCACTGAATACAAAGAAACCCTTTGAATATGGATTTCCATATTCGGACATGTAGCTAGAACGAACTAATAGTCCCAGAAAAAATATAAAGCTATCGTTGGTTGCGTTTTGGCCATATCTTTAGGAGATTTTTGAATCATGAAAAAAAATATTATTTAAACAATTATATTGTTCATAATGTTTATAATTTGTTTAAACTGTAAGTAAACATTAATTTGCCCTGAATCACAACAAGATATTGTTCCTCGAATATTACAGAAAGCGGATAAATATTTAAAAATTTTAAAACTTCAACTGGAACATTATTTTTACCCCCTCCACTCTCAATCGAAAAATCCTTTGAATATGGATTTCCATGTTCGGACATATAGCTAGAATATGGAAATTCATATTTAAAGTATTTTTCGATTGTGAGTGGAGGGGGTGAAAATAATGTTTAAATTGAATTTTTAACATTTTTAAATATTTATCTGCTTTTTGTAATATTTCGAGGAACGATATCTTCTTGTCTTTTGTGACAAATTGCCCTTCACTTATTGTTTGAACGAATTATAAATATTATAAAAAAAATAATTGTTCGTTTGTTCTTAGGTATTCATTAACAGTGGAGGGGATATAAACAATGTTCAATTGATTAATTGGTTACTATTATTGGTTCGTTACAGTTGACAATGGTATTGACAATATTGACAATAGTATCTTTATTTAGTGTTAGTTTACATCATTGTAAAATAAACGATCAAAAACGTAAAGAATTGTTATGAACATTGAATTTGTTTAAATAATTATTTTTACGCGGTGATTAAAAAATATCCTGGGCGTATTTGATTGAAGTATCTACTAATATGCTTGAAACTATTTTGGGACCGATAGATTTGTTTATATTCAGTTCCGAATTGTTCATAACAATTTATTTGTTTAAAAATTAGTTTTTGTTACCTAATTAGAAAGTCTCATAGAGATATGACTGAGACGAATCCAGATATGTTTTTGGTTTTTCAATAGGACAATTACTTTTGTTTAAATAAATTTCCCAATTTTCAAATCTATATGTATAGCTAAATTCAGAGTCGTTTATTTTCTTAGAATAGGTCTTACAATAAATGATGCAATAGTGGATACATAATTTCCTTTTATAAGGAACTTTTGATGAAGATTGAAGATCAATTGATGAAGATGAATTATTTAATCATTAGAGATGAGTTACTAAATAAAGTTTTGAAATATCTATTGGGAAAATTAGAAAATGTTGTCTTTTCTTCTAGCAGGACAAGTCCTTTATTGAAGGGCGTCAATCGATGAATAATTATCCCCACAATTAACGCCAACATGTTGGTAGGTAAAAGGTATTCAAGCGATAAACAAGCGAGATCATCGGGGCTTCTATTCGAGCCGTTAATCATGCTATTCATCGATCTCTCCAAGATCGATGGCACGTGCTCGTAGAGGCACAGTCGACCCGATCGATCTTCGAACACCCTGTTTGACGATCACAGCGAATTGACTTGATATGAATGAAAACTTTTCTCTTCTCACTCAACGTCTGAATTTCGTAGTCGATTTCGTAACAGTGCGTGAATAAAAGCCAATTAGGCGCGGGCTTTATCAAACTTTTTTTGAACTTAGGGATCTTGTTTCCTGTCTGAGCAAAGTTTAGGTTCTTTCCTTCAAATACCTTCATTAAAAAAAAATGACGCATTATTTAACCGTAAAAATTAACGTTCAGGAGTGAACTGTCATTCACTAACCGACCCGATAAAAGTCTAGTAGACCGGCCCTAAAAGACTTCAAAATACTTGAAAGATATCCGGGGATTTACAATGATTTCAACTAATTTCAAGGGATTTGAAGGATTAGAAAGGATTTCAATAGCTTTTAAGGATATAGTAATTCAATAATTTAAACGACTTTTTACATATAAAATGAAAATGTATAAAATTGCAAGGAATTTCCTAAACTTGATAAGGATTTAAAAAGGTTTCATATGATATCAAGAGTTTCAGGGTATTTTGAATGATTTCAAGGGATTTCAGAGAACATTAAAAATTTCAAAGATTTTGATGGTATGATTTTTTGTTTTGTTTAAAGGTTGCGAGCATTACATTTATCTCAAAATTAATATTTTCATAGGTTACGATTTTTTAATAATATACATAATACTTATAGAGAAATATCTTATGAATAAAAATTGTAGCTAATACAAACGAGAAAAAAAAATTATTTTACACTGGTAAAAGTCATAAAAAGTGTGATGTCTTAAGGACAGGCAAATATAGGAGCATAATTATAACCCTAAACATTTTTTTCAAGGATTGCCGAAATTCTGGAATTCTTTAATAATGCTTTTAATGGCTTCTCTATCACTAAAATTTGATAAAATAATAATATACATAAATATGAGGAAGAAAGAATAACTTACGTTATATAAAATCATTTTGCTTCCTCATAGAGGAAGCTTTGCAATGGTAAAATTTTCCTAAATTTTTAAATTTTTAAATCCATTCTCAATTTAGAAATGTCTAATACAATGTTCTAAGCAATTGTCCGGATGTGTATGTGTGTGGGTGTGTGTTTGGATGTCACACTTTTTTGTGAACACCATAATGCATAATATTTGAAAACACGGTTTTTTATGGTCAAACTTTTTTCACTAACATAATTCAAAATTGATGCAAGAACGGAAAAGATTCCTTGATTCGAGGCAAATCGATTGATCTATAATATTAATACACTTTATTGAAGATTAAGGAAGTTATGCTCATTTATAACATTTGAAGCCTCTGTTTCAAATAGAAAAACTTTTTTCATCGACATAATTCTAAGCTGACCCATGAATAGAAAAGACTTTTCGATAATAAATTTTGAAATAGAATAATTCTGACAATTTTTGTAAAGAAATCATAAAGCTAGGAAAGGGATAGTGTGCGACAGAACTTTCTCTTCCCTTTTCCCAGCTCGAAAAATTATCATTTCGAATACAAAATTTGATTTGTCATAAATAAAACCTAAATATCAATTCCTATCAAAAAATCATTTGAAATAATTTTTTAGGACTTCCTGAAAGCTATTTTTGCTTTTTAAAACTTTTTCTCATCTTATGCGTCGTTTAGTTCAAAATTTGAATTTTTTATTGTCCCATAGTATTTTCAATAAATAAAACCAGAATGAAAAGTACTTCCGAAGAATAGTTCAAGGGAATTTTGTAGGACCAAAATTCAAAAAGTTAGAGCATTTTCAAAATTTAGAAAAAAAATTTAAAGGTAAAATTTTCTAGTACATGAGACATATACTTGCGAATGATCCTAATGAAATTTTTACTTCTGATCGAAATTAAAAAAGTTATACGCTTTTCAAAATTTTCAAACAATAGTAAAAACTATTTTTCTGATAAATTATTGAATTTTAATTAGAAATTTTTACTAGATATCAAATATGTTTCCAAACTATTTCAATTAAATTTTTCGATTATACCAAAATTCAAAAAGTTAAATCATTTTCAAAATTTGAAACCAAATTTTTGTAAGAGTTTTAGAAATTGTTGTCAAAGTTTCTGGTAAATGACGAAAAGAGTTGTAAAAAAACTATTTTTTTTGATAGATTAAAAAATTTCAATCAAAATTTTTGCTAGATATAAAATATATTTCAAAGCTATCCTAGTGAAATTTTCTATTAGAACAAAATTCAAAAATGACATCACTTTTGAAATTATGCAATTTTTGTTCTCAACGGATTCATTAGTTTTCATCTTGATTTTTTGTAGATTTTAACAAGATTAATAAATTATCTTGATGATATTTTTCAACTAAACGCAAATTCGAAATGTTTTGGATAATTAATAATCAAATAGTTTAGATACATCTGGTCATCTTGATACTTTTAAAAAGCAGTGAAATGATGTTTCATATCTTTTTTAAACTGACAACTAACAAAATAGTTACATTTTAAACAAGACAGATGAACTTTCAACTAAACTCATGAATCTTAAAAAATTGAATTTACAACGAAAGAGTTCAACCCAAAAGATGATGTTTAACCCGAAAGATTATTTTCTTAAACATTAATATACAGTGAAACCTGGATTTAGCTCCCCTGGATTTTAACCCGAAAGATTATTTTCTTAAACATTAATGTACAGTGAAACCTGGATTTAGCTCCCCTGGATTTTGCCCTTCCGAGAATTGACGCCGCGCCGTGGGGATACGTGAGAGATGTTTGCGGGGGGATGTGGGGTGTGAACTTAGGCGTGACAAAGCAGAAAGAGAAACAGGAGAGAGACAAAAAATAGTTCTGAGTCTCTGGATTTAACGTCAAGGTCAGCCCCAAAACCGGCGCTAAATCCAGGTTCGACTGTAGTTGAATTTTTAACAAAGGAGTTGAATCTTGAAAAAGTATAATCATTTTAAGAAAACAGTTCAACTTTTAACCAAGTAGTTGAATTTTCAACTAAAAACGATGACTTTTGAACCAAATAGTTACATTTTCAACCAAAAATATGAATTTTCCGAAAAACTCGAATTTTCAAAAAATTATTGAATTTTAAAGCCAAAAGGACAAATTATCTACCAAAGAGTTGAATTTTCAACCCAAAAATATAATTTTTTAACAAAAAAGTTTTTTTTGTACGCAAAAGTTAAATTTTCATAAAAATAGTTTAATTTTTGAAAAAAAGTTAATTTTCGAACGAATACTTTAATTTTTTATCAAACTGTTGAATCCTCGCCCAAGCCAGATATTTTCACCCACACAGTTGCATTTTTAATCAAAATGGATGAATTTTGAACCAAGAAGATTAATTTTTGACCAAAAAAGATTAATTTTTAACAAATTGCATGAATTTTCAACTAGGAAAGATTACTTTACAACAAAAAATGGATGAACCTTAAAAGAATGAATTTTCAACAAAAGTGTTCAACCCAAAAAATGATGTTTCAATCCTATAGAATAATTTTCTAAAAATGGAATAGTTAAATTTTCAACCAAGGCGATGAATCTACAACCAAAAAAATTATTCTTCAAACAAGTAGTTCAACTTGCAACCAAGTATCTGAGTTTTTCACCAAAAAAGATGTCAACCAAATCCTAGAATTTCCAACCAAACGAGATGAACTTCGAACCAAAAAAATAATAATAGACTTTTCAACCAAAAGTAATTGATTCTTCTGGTTGGTTTGTATTAATTTAGATAGCATTCAAACGAAAAACACGATAAAAAGTGGAGAAAAGGCCGCTGTTACCAACCATAGTTTCTAGCGACACCTTTAAACAATTTTGTCAAAATCTGAAAAACTTAGGAGAGTACTTTCTCACCCAAAGAAACAAACTGTCGCGATACTGTCGCTGAACAATGAATACAAGTTTTTTGTGAGTCACCCTATTCCATATAGAAAACAACTGAGACCTGATTCATTATATATGGACTCACCCAAACTGGATTCTGTATTGTATGGAGCAGTCGATATTAAGGAATAAAGAGAATCCTAAATAAATGAATCATGACTGAGATGAATGCTTCAGTTGCTTCATAGCTACAAATTCTAAGCGATTCAGTTTTGGAAAAGTCTTGATCTTCGTAACCTTGCATATTTTCCTTACATAAACTTACCGGTCCTGAATCGTGGATGTAGGTATGTATTGCGCGGTAACGATGTTAGCAATAATGGCTCCTCCATTACCTTTCGCGGTAAAGTGGTAAGTATAAAGCGGGAACCAGTGAATTTGAAGCAACCCTATACGTCGACTAAAATACACGGTGTCTCGTTTAAACTTGAGAGGAAAATTACTCTACCGAATAGTAGAAAATCATCTTACAGTTCCTATAACTATTTTTTGTAGAGATAATATGCAAATAATATATTAATAATGTGCAAATAAGACTATTCCAATGAATTTGGGGTAATTTCGTTACTATTTTAAAAAGTAACTTGTAGCGTAACTTAGTGTCGATTTTTTCAGTAACTTGGAACTTAGTTTTAGTTACTTTAAAGTTACTTTGTGTTTTTTGTACAGCTATTATTATTATTTTCTTGGTAGAAAATTCAACTGTTTGGTTGAAAAGTAACTTTTTTGTTGAAAATTCATATTTTCGGTTTGCACATGAAACTGCTTTGCATAAAATTCGTCCATTTGGTTCGTATATTCAAAAATGTAGTGAATTTTTTTTCTTCCTTGGTGCAATGTTCGGCTTTTTCGTTTCAAAATTTATATATTTTGGTGAAAAAGCTCATATTTTTTTGGTTGAAAATTCAACTATTTTGTTAGAAAATTAATCTGACTTGGTTAAGGATTCAGCTTTTTGTTGAAAATTCATCTTTGTTGTTGAATTTAACTGTGTTTTATTTCAAATTAAAATCTTGTTTTCTTAAAATAATATAATCTATTATATTTTTCGTTGACAATTCATCCATTTTGGTGGAAAATTCATGTATTTTTTTACAAATTCAACAACTTAGATATGAAAATCAACTAGTTGGTTGAAAAATAAGGTAAATTTTTGTTCAAAAGTCATAGGTTTGGTTTGAAAATTTAACTCTTTTGTTGAAAAGCATTGTTTTTGGTTTGAAAATTCCTCTCTTTGGATAAAAATAATTTATAGAGCGTTTAGCTATTTTGTTGAAAATTCTTATTTTCTGGTTGAAAATTTAACGAATTGATTGAAAGTGGAACTGATTGTTAAGTGGAATTGATTAGAAGTTTATTGAAAATTCATTTTAGTTAAAGTTGAAAATTAATTTTTTTAAATGATAATCTAACTTTTTCATTTTTAGTTGAAAATTAATCGTTTTAACTGAAAATTTAACTATTCAATTTTTTGATTGGAAATTTATTTTTTTTCGTTAAAAATTTAACTATTCGGTTGGAAACTTATCTTTTTTAGTTTAAAATTTAACCCGTTGGTTGAAAATTCATCTTTTTAGATGAAAATTGAACCATTTAATTAAAAATTACTCTGTTTGGAAAATTAACTCTTTCGTTGAAAATTCGTCTTTTTGGTTTGAAAATGGTAGAAAAATCTAATATTTGATTGAGAATTAACTTCTAGGTTGAAAATTATCATTTCGGTACAGAAACTCAACTATTTGGTTGAAAATTTATGTATTTTGTTAACAATTGAACTATTTAGGTAGAAAGTCTGAACTATTTGATTAAAAATTAACATTTTTATAGAAAGTTATTATTTTTGGTATAAGAATCTAACTATTTGGTTGAAAATTAATATATATTGTTAACAATTTAACTATTTAGGTAGAAAGTCTAACTATTTGGTTGAAAAGTAACTTTTTTGTTGAAAATTCATCCTTTTTGCTTATGAATTCAACTCTTTTCTTCGAAAGTGATCTTTTTCGTTTGAAAATTCATTTGTTCCGGTAAAAAAATGTCTCCTTTTTGGGTTAAAAATACAACTACTTGGTTGAAAAATATGACCGAAAAATCATTTTTGGTTGAAAATTCAGCAAAACCAGTTCAGAATCTTATATCATGAACAGGATATTCTGAGTGACATCTATTACTCAATTATAATTTTATTATAAATATATATTGTTTTTGACGTTCCGAATTATATTGTGTATTTTTTATTTACTTTAACTAATGCCTAATTCGTGTTAAATTAGGTTTTCATGAATTATCATCCTAATTATTTTGATTTTTAAATTATAAAATTAAGTCAGTAAAAAAAGTAACTCAAAGTCACTTTATCTAGCAACTGTAACTAGTTACCTTTTTTCGCTAAGTATCGTAACTGTAACTAGTTACTAAAAAAAAGTAACTTACACCCAAAACTGATTCCATCATTTGGTTCTGACATTAAAAAGGCATCGACGTTCATTTTTTCCATTGTCTGGCAAATATAAAAAATGAAATTCTACATCTTTTTAATGTCAGAATCAAATGACGGCATAGTCTTATTTGCACGGGTCGATATACGTATGAAGAGGGAGTAAAAACATCAGTTTGAAATTCCAAAAATGATCTTTCTTCGCATTACTTTTTCGGACTAGGGCAAAAAAACTTGAAAAACTTTATATCTTTGTTTAAGGAGAAAAACATGTTTTCATAGAACACCCCATATAGGTCAGAAAACAGCGGCAAGAAAGTAGCTATATCGGTGGTCAACTTTTGTTTCTCACGTTACTCCTGCGGTTGGTTGATGCCGTCCGCTGTGTTATTATAGTTTATTTTCTTCATTTTGCACCCCATGTACCACAGTTAACGTTCATGTTGACTTAGACAATTTTCTCGCAAAAACGTCTTTCGTTATTATTTATCACATCTTTCAATTTTCTAACACGAATATCAAACAATAGTAAAAAAATTGACTCCTAAATTGGAAAATTAAATTAGGGATCGTCCATAAAGTAAGTTTACAATTTTGGAATATCCCCCCCCCCTGAAAGTAACGTAGCCGATGGATAAATACGGGTTTCACGTTTATTATTCGTTTTTTCGCATTTCTAGTGAGTTCAGGTACCCAAAATGCTCTCAAAACACCGAAAATAGGGTAATTTTTTCTTAAAATGGGAGAATAATGAGGATATAAATTCTTTTAAGTAAAATTAATGTAGATACCATACTCAATTCAATCTGAAACGCTTTAAATTCCCAAGATTACAAGTAAACATATATTGTATAATAATAATTATTAGTATTAATAATAAAATTACAAAACAGTTCAATTTTCAACCCAAAAAGATTGTACACCAAAAGAGATGAATTTGAATCCAAAAAGACGACTTCTCAACAACAACAAATTAGCTTTTCACCAAACAGTTGCATTAGGAAAACTAAATGGTAGAACTTTTCAGTAGAAGAGACAAACATTCATCCAAACAGTTGAATTTTCAACAGAAATGTTCATTTTCAACCAAGAAAGACAACGTTTTTAATTTAAAAGACGAATTTTTAATATAACAATTAAATTTTAAAATAAAAAAGATAATTCTAACAAAATTTTTAAACTTTCAACATGGTAATTAAATTGTTCAGGAAATAGTTAAATTTTTAACCAAATATTTCAAATTTGAACCTATAAAGATGCATTTTCAATGAAATAGTCGAATTTTCAGCCATAAAAGATAAAAATTTCACCAAAATCCGTTGAATATTTAACCAAGTAGTTAAATTTTTAACACGAATAATTGAACTTTTGACCAATTAGCTGATTCTTAACTCGAACAAATTACTTTTTTACAAAAAAAAATTGAATTTTTAGCCAGTTGAATTCCACAGAAAAAGACAAAAATAAACAAAATAAATAAGCCCTCAACCAAGTAGATGAATTTTCAAAGAAGAAGATTGATTTTCTACCCAAAAGGACGAACTTTTAACAAAAGAGTTAAGTTTTTTAGGCTGAAAGACTCGAATTTTTTAGAAAACAGTTGACTTTTAGAAACGAAAGTTAATTTTCAATAAAGGTATATGAATTTCCAGCCAAGCAGTTGAATCCTTAAATGAAATGATGAATATCTAAAACAAAATTATTTTTAACAAAAGAGTTCAACATTCAATAAAATAGTTGAATTTTCAATTAAATAGTTGAATTATTACCTAAAAAATCTAACCGCTGCGCGGGCACATTCTCATCGCGCGCAGCCCGTCTGTTGGATCTCGCACTTCGCGCTCGATAATGTATTAATCTCGCGCTGCGTGCTCGATCTTTGTACTTCCTCCACATTTATGCGCATAATTTTTAAAATTACAGGTCACAGCATCGACAACTATCCTTTGGTGATTGTGAAATCTCTTCAGCTAAAGCTCCTTCCGCCTTAACGAACCCATTCTCATCACATATCTCGTGCTTCGCACTCGATTTCGTCTAATGTGTGAACTTTTCTACATTAAATTCAACTCTATTATATCAAATGTATATTATATTTATTTCTGTAGCTCGGTCTGGAACTACTTATTCAGATATTGCAAATTAAGGTATACATTTTATTTTTTATGATTACTTTAACATTTGTTTTATCATTAAAAGAAGTGTGCATCCTACACAAAAAAATTGGCTAATTAACATTTTATTGCGCCTTGCGTCGTTTTTCGAAAAAATTACTTTGTTTACTTTTAATTTTATTTTTCACGATTTCAACAAAAATACGCATCCTACCAAAAAATAATTAACGAAAATTTGTTCTTTTAATCACACACTGCTGAAAAATTGAAATTTTCTTTCTTTACATTATTTTTCATAATTATTTCAGTTTTTCAAGAAAATTGAAAAAGTTTTTATGCCAATCTTGTAGGGTTCTTGTAGGGTTGTTGATATCGTTCGTTGTTTAACTTAAAATTTTCATTTTCGTTTGCTTTTTTCAATTTTGTAAATACTATAACTCTGGAAATTTTTTTTATCGAAAAAAGTCATGATAATAATTTGTCGACTTTTTAAGTACTCCGAATATCAGTACATAGAATTTTTAAATCTTAACAAAAATTGGTCTAGAAAATTTTGAAAATGCTCTGTTAGAATTTTTATCCAATATGGCTGGCTAACGAACTTCACCTTCAGTTTAGGACACTAAAAGAGTATACCAAAGGCTTATCAGCCAAAAATAATGAACTTCTGACAAAAAATAGATGGATTTTCTTACTGTGTTCTATCAATTCTGATCACATATAAGCGAAATAACGATAAAAAGAGGAAAAAAGGAAGTTTCTTGAAAACAGAGGAAAAGAGAATTCTTCAAAAAAGGGAAAAAGAGGGGAATAGGGGAAAGAGTTTGAAGTCTGAAATATTAATGTAAACTTTGCTAAAATTTATCATAAGGAAACGACCTAAACGTTAAATAAGTTCATAACGTTACTTCCACTACCCCCACTGCCCCTCACCCTTCCCTTCCCCCAACCGTAATTGGTAACGTAGTTCATGAACGGATATAATCTTGATTGAAACGAATCTAAATTTTTCTTAAGTTAATTTCAGTTTATGAAAAAATACCTAAGAGTTTCTTAATTAATACAAATTCCTTGAGAGTTTTTGTTATGGCGCCAGGATATTGTAGTCTGTGGAGACTTCCTGGTATTCCCGATTGCAGGAAGGACGAATCGTCGTTCAAGGAATGTCATCCGGGCACTTTTTCTCATCATTAGCGACGAGTCGAATCCCACACCATGACGTGATCAAAACGCCTGCAACGAAGGTGACATCACGAAGATATCCAAGGTTATGCAGTATTGAAATTCAAGCACGTATGTAGCTTTATTGAAAAAAAGAGAACGCGACCCACTTTGAATTTTCAGCTTATACAAACTCCCTTGACAGACATATTTCATGATCTGTTCTCATAATCAGAACAAGAATCCAGATGCTGACGTTTCATGTTATGTGTTAGCAAATCGTCATTACCTTACATACGTCTTCAAAACATATACAATTTTGCAGTATAATCTCATTTAGTCGGGTTAGAGCAATATCGTACCTATTCAGGAAAATTAGGAAGAAGACCCTATTCAGAAAAAGTGGCAAGAACGTAGGAAAGCGGGGCTTCATGTGGAGCACCAAAATCTATCGGTACATTGTATACACATAGAGAGCTTATAAATAATTAAATTGACCAATTGCTAACCAATTTTATACAAGCAATCTTTATTCGTGCGCTGTGCGCGCGACACGTTTCTTATTAGCCAAGGAGATTACACATACACTCCAAGTCCCATATAATAACAGTTCCGGGGGTCGCCTCGCACTGGCCTTGTTTCTAAATCGGTACCCTCGAAACGTGAACAGTCAGGGCCGCCTAAAACGTTTCCAATTGGAATGCATAATGTTGTGCAATGTGCTCAACTGAGTACTCGCGCACTGCGGCCCTTCCGAGGCGATAGTCGCAACCATCTCTCGCCCTATATAAGATGATCCAAAAACAAAAAATCTTGAGAACTTGTAAAGAACAAAATTTTGTGTTGGCAGGATCCGATTTTCTTCGAACGTGATATAGATATAGGACAGGCATTGCGTCGAAATAATGAGTGAAATTCCAGAAGAAATCCCACATTTAATATTTTTAATGGGCAAGTTTCGTTAAGGTGTCCCTTTTCACATATCAATTGCCGAACCGGGGTTTCCTTTAAAACAGTACCAAAAGTTACTTTTGCGTTAAGGGATAATTCCCATTGCATTTTAGAGAAAAATATTGGAGGGGAAAAAGGAAGAGAATAAAATTATGAGAAAATTTTGGTGAAAGAATAATCCGCTATCTTCCATAGGTTTCGAGTTATGATATATTGAAAAATCCCCACTTATTTGGATTTCAGCGAAAAATCGCTAAGTTTCAAAAAACACTGTGTACCCTTGCACCTTGCACCTGGGTTTAGGGCCGGGTTTAGGACTGACGGTGGACATAAATCCCGGCACTTGGAACGTAAACAGTCAGGGGCGTATGAACCATTTCCGGTGGATTTTAGTGCGTGGTAAGATATATTTGGAAACTTGTTTTTCTAATACGGAGGCAAGGGTAAACTAAATATTTAACGGAAATGAGGAGAAAAGTTTGCTGTTATACGTTAAAATAAATGTGTTTCCTGCTTACGTACTTAAAAGGCTTGCGGGCAGTTGAGCTTGATTAAACCATTCGAAGTGAGCAGCATTCAAAAGTGCATCACTTTTTCTAAAGAAAACACCTCGCAAAACACTTCAAGTGGGAAGCACGCACTTTTGCGTAGCGCATAATGGGGTCCATATCATCTCACATGCGGCAAGTCTCTCTGCTGCAAGTCACACATGCGGCATGTCACATCTGCGGCATGTCCTCTCTGTGGGTTATCTCATCTGCGGCATGTCACAACTCCGGCATCTGTACCCAGCGGCTTCCCTCCCGCGCGGCATTTCTCACAGTGAAATTGACATTTTTTCAGCATCTATTATCAGTAGCAAGTCTCCCAGAGGTATCTCTCCCCTACAAAAAAATTTTAAGTCCAAATAAAAATGGCAAAACTGCAGCAAGTCTCCCAGGACTAATTGTCGCATCTGCGGAATCTCCTACCCGCGGCAAGTCTCCCCAATGGCATCTCGCATCCAGTAAAAATTTTTAAGTCCACATCAAAGTGACAAAACTGCGGCAAGTCTAACAGGACTAATTGTCACATCTGCGGCAAGTCTCCCAGGATGAATTGCCACATTTGCGGCATCTCTCATAAGCGACAAGTCTCCCCAGCGACATATCTCACCCAAGAAAATTTTCTATATAGTTCTGAAGATGGCAAAACTGCGGCAAGTCTCCCCAGCGGCATCTCTCGCCCAATAAAATTTTCTAAGCAGTTCTAAAGATGACAAAACTGCGGAAAGTCTCCCCAGCAGCATCTCTCGCCCAAGAAAATATAATGCATAACGCAGTTTCATAACCAGACATACGAAGAAGTTATTTAATAGAATATCACTTACTTTTATAAATACTAGATTAAATGTCTATGAAAAACACAGTTTTCACAATTCTCACGACCACACTTGACTGTCTGAGGTTACAAAAAGGTGTGATCGAATTCTAAACGATGGTTTCGAGATCTCTCTTTCTATCGTATGATAGACACAGCTACCAGAGCGTCACCAACTTGGAACTATTCAGAAGAAATTTGAATTTGAATTAAATATTAACAAGAAAGTTTAGAGTAAATAATTAGTTTTAAACCGTAGTATAACATTTTTGATTAAAAAGAATTTATATTCGCTGCTCCTGTAACTTCGAGATACTACCTCGCGATATATATTCGCGTGTCAGATGGCGCTGTTGGCGAGGTCAAAGACAGGCTCATTCGATCGCAAGAAATAATCCGATCAGTCCCATCGGCTTCAGTTGGCTTTAGGCATCGGATCCCCACTGCTGGTCAACGCGAGATCGCCATTGTGCTTGTTCGCTATGTCAACATGTGTGCTTTCCGCTTCGAGTGAACTAACGCAAAGTCATGACGCGGTTACACAGGTAGGCCGTTAGCGTACGGCGCCTTACCGCAACGCTCCTGGTTTGTCACGCCTGAGTGAACATCGCACATCCCCCAACAGCTCCTCTCATCCATACCGCGGGGCAGCGCCAATTCTCGGAAGGCCTAAATCCAGGGAACCTTAATCCAATATCGAATGTAATTGAAAAATGAGATATCACTGTACAAACAAAGAACATTGATTGTCATTCTCGCCAGTCAAAATTGAAGAATTTTAAATAGTGTAAGCCTTCCAAGTTTAATCGTTCTCAAAACGTTGAAAATGATATAATGTTTGATTGAAAGCTTCAAAAATAATTATTCTAAGCTCAAGTAGGCCTTTAAATATAAAACGATTACAAACTTAGTTTAAAATTGAAGTTGTCTGAAGTTAGGATCGTGAATCTAAGTCGATAAAAATGAATACTTTTCAAATTAGGCATCACGCATTCCAAAATTCATCATTTTAATCTAGAGTACAGAATCAATAACTTAAATATCAATTTTAATGCATTTCCATGTATGCGGTTCTTCATGTTACTAAAAATCAAAGATAAATAATGATTTGCAATATTTCAAATATTAATATTTTTTATCAGTTTTCTCTATTTTCCAGTGAAAAGAAAAATATAAAGCATGTAGTTCGATATCTTAGGTTTACTATATATAATTAAAAACTAAAGGTTAACAACCACCAATATATAAATATATATATATATATATTCATTTATTTGTTTATTTATTTATTGATATATAATATAATATAACAAAATTATATTGGAATTAATTAAAAATGTTAATTTTAGGTTTTCCTAAAAAGTGCACCTGCATCGAGCTACCTGCCATGTCCCCTAATGTAGCACAGTGCTTATCTGCGTTGTAATAAAAAATAAAAAAGGTCTTTTTAATAACAGTAGATTAACAAATTTCAGAAAAAGAAGACTTTGTAAAAAAGTTTTAATCAATAGCATGTAATTTTAAAAGATTTTTTAAAATGTCTATCAAAAATGATACGTCCCAAACTAAAAATAAGTAGATTTACTGCAAAATACTTTATTTTGTATTGCTTTCGTTCCGCTTTAATGAGAACCACAAAATGTCAACAAATTACTTGACTAAATTTTCCTATTCAATAACGGAACCAAATTTAATTTGCTGGCACTGGCAGTAAAAAAAATTATTTTCTCTTTCTGCATTATGTTATTGATTAATTATCTTATCCTCCTGAATAGGTACGACGTCACACTAACCCGACGATTTGTAGTTTATGGTTAGTAAATTTACACTTTTTTTCATGAACACCAAGAAAACAAGAGTTAAATGTACCATTTGAACAGTAAAGTATTACTGTCATGTAACTTCATTGTTAGAGTTATTGTTATGTTTCAACATAAGTAACTTTCTTGCCTCTAGGGGTTGAAATCCGAGGACTTCATACAATGCAATATTCATCAATTGTTTTCCATCTTCTATTTTTTGCCAATAAAATTGACAACTATCGTATGCCTTTCGATTTATGTGTATTTATAGAGAAAAACTAAAGATTTGGTCAAATTAGATTGGATTAGACCAATTCCATTTCAAATCAGGCAAACGGATTTACATATTTAGTGTAAAAAATGAGAATTCAGAGAAGACAAAAATGGTCAAATTTTAAAAACTATTGAAGACATCTAAAATTCTTGGAACACGTATCAAGAACATGTTACTACGAACTTCTCATTAAAATTTGATGTTAATCGGTTGGTTGTATTAGACTTCAGTGGTGAGCACAAGTGAACATTTTGTTTATTTACAGTCATTCAAGAATAATTGCATTTTTTATTCACGAGAATAAAATATTAATCTTTAAAATCTTATAGAAAATAATTTATCGGTTAAGTTCAGTGAACCTAGCAACTCTTTCCATTTTGAATTGAAATTGAAAAATCCAATCGAAATTGTAATTGAATATTATGTTACCATTCAATTGATTCAAAGAATAAATCAGTTTTATTAAATTAATTAATTATGAAAGTAAATTATTCGAACAATTAACTACATTCTTCATGTTCAGTAAATTATTCATTTAATTTAAATTTATTGAAGTTGCTATCATTTTTTTCAAAAACAAAAAAAACATGAAATCCCACCAAAAACTTCTGACAAGTAAAAGTGTATGAATTTGTAAAATCGAAGTTGGGGAAGTAATTTGGAAAAAAATATTCATAATAATATATATATATATATATATAACAAAACTTTTTTATAAGTTGCCTTACAAAAATTTTTAAATAAATTTTATAATGCCACCTTAGACATTATGGGCCGTTACCAAAAAGTTGTGATAGTCAAGTTCCGGCCGTTATACCCATTTCCATAATTTAACATATTTTTTTTAATAATACTAGGATATAATACTTGCTTCAAAGTAGTTTTTAGCAAAGTTTCAAAATTTTAGTGGCTTTTGCTTAGATTGATCAGATAAAAACTATTTATGAAAAATTATGAATGATCATCTTCTTAAAATGTGCTAAAATTAATTTAAATAATCTGCCCGTTGTACGGACATATTCTCATCGCGCGCTCCGCGCGCGACTGTTGGTTCTCGCACATCGCGCTCGATAATATATTTATCTCGCGCTAAGCGCTGACTCATTGTATTTCCCCCACATTTGTGCACAGACCTTTTAAAATTGAAGGTCAAAGGATCGAAAACTGTAATTTGGTGATCGTGAATTCTCTCTTGTTAAAGCTCCTTCGGCTTTAACGAACACATTCTCATCACGTTTCGCGTGCTTCGCACTCGATTTTGTCCAAAATGTGAACTTTTCGTCATCATATTCAACACTTTTATATCAAATGTATATTACATTTATTTGTACTCCTCCGTCTGGGATTGCTTATTCAGATATTGCATTATAAAGTACAAATTCTATTTATCGTGATTACTTTAATATTTGTTCTTCATTTTGCATTAAATTTTATTCTCAGCCACCCTGAAAAGTGTATCATTTTATTCAATTTATATTATAACAATTCATAATATGTAGTGGTATTGAAACATACATCTTTTCATTGTCTTGTTTTTATAAATAAAAAAGTGCGTATCCTATAAGAAAACAACATTTTTATTATTAAATATTTTATTGCATTTTGCGTCGTTTTTCCATAAATTTAGTTTGTTTATTTTCAATGTTATTTTTTACAATTTAAACTGAAAATACGCATCTCAGCTTGAAGTGGTTTTGAACAAATTTGTAGATATAATTTAGGCGAACATTTTTGTGAAATAAAATGTTATTGGAGCGTGTGTCCTTTTTACAAAAAAAGTAATTTGTTTATTCTTGTATTATTTTTATAACAAGAGTTTATAACAAATTTTAGATTTTTTTGGTTGGACAACTTTTGTCTTTTCATTTTTTTCTCGTCTCTTGTGTCGTTTTTCCAAAGGTTTAATTTTTTTATTTTCAATCTTGCTTTTCAGGATTAAAAGAAAATCTACTTATTCTATCTAAAAATTATGAATAAAAAATTGATAGATCCTTTTTGGGTGAACAACTTTTTTCTTCTAATTTTTTTGCCTACCTTGTGTCGTTTTCCAAAAAGTTAATTTTTTATCTTTAATATTATTTTTTACGATTAAAACAAAAACTATGCGTCCTATCAGAAAATATTTAGAGACAAATTTGTAGCTCTTTTTTTGATGAGCAACTGTTGTCAATTCATTTTTTTATAGTTTGTGTCGTTTCTCCAAAAATTAAATTTTTTTAACTTCGTTTTTTTACAAATAAAACAAAAACCACGCATCCTATCAACAAATATTTTGAAACAAATTTGCAGCTCTTTTTTGGTTGAACAACTTTTATTGAGTTATGTTTTTTGTAGCTTGTGTCGCTTGTCCAAAAATTTAATTTTATTATTTGTAATGCTGTTATTTACGAATTTAAAAAAAGTACGCTTCGTGTCAAAAAGTGATTCTGAACAAATTTTTAGATCTTTTTGAACGCAGACTTTTTGTTCATTTATCTTTTTTCGTATCTTGTATAGTTTGACGGCAAAATTAGAATTTTCGATTTTTCAAGAAAATACAAAAAGTTGTCATAACAAGCATGTAGGGTGTTCAAAAAGTAACGTTCTCCCTCTTTAACTTTTTTCATATCGTACAATATAAATTGTTAGTATTTTTAATGCTACGAACAGCCGTACATAGAATTTTCAAATTCTAAAAACAAGTGGTCTCAAAAATTTTGAAATTGCTCTTAATTTTTGAATTTTTATTAAAAATGGCTGGCTAACGGACTAGACCTTTATTTTATGGCAGTAAAAGAGTATACGAAAGGCCAATTCAATCTGTCAATTCTCTCGAAAGTTATCGTGCTCACAGTCAGATAAACAGACAGACATATGTACAGACAGGCAGACAGAAAGCCAGACATACATACAGACAGGCACATTTTTAAAACCAGGTTCAGGGGGTCACTAAACGTGGACATTTGACGAAAACGGGGGGGGGGGGGGGAAAATTTAACACAAATCTCATACCTTCCTTGATGAGAATGTAAAAATTATTTTTAAACTAGCTTAGTTAATTCTTCACGAAACAAATTTATTATAAATCCCGCACTTGCATTAACAGGAAACGCATCTATACATGATTTTCTTTTTGAAATTTATCTACATTACAAGTGTCATTCTTGATCTCTAAAATTTGAATTTTTGTTCTTTTTTGGTTGAAAAATGAAAGGAACAAAAATAATTCAGTCGTTTTTTTAAAGTTCTTTTTTAATAAAATGTCATAATCTAAATTTGACCACTTTTTTGACAACGACCCTCATACAGCTTGGTGGGATTGTATTATACAATAAATCTCTTATACCGAGAAATTTTGTATCAAAATAATTTTTCTTATAACATTCAATCCCGCTAAGTTTTATAATTTCTAATGTGTCTATACCCTTGGTTAGAAAAAACTTCTATCCTATTAAGATTTCGCTTCAAAAATGTTATGACCTCCAAAATATATAAGTAAAATTTTGTATATGTTGTACAAAATATTCAATATGTTATAAAAACTGCATAAACCCAGGCTAATAGATTGAATATGTCGATAATATTGGTTAACCAGCTAGGTGATTTCCTCTATATGATCCTATTTGAATTTTTCTTACATCTCTGGTGTTCTTGAAATAAAGCATTTGTCTTATTATTGAGGAATCATCACGAATGGATTTATCATGTTTTGTTCACTTACTCCTCAGTTGTAGGGGAGAGTGGGGTATGGTGTCGGTGCGAGGCACGGTGACTATTACAAATAAAGCCCGTATTTTTTTATATTGATATTAGTTTTTCACATAAAATAGTTTTACCCTTTTAGAAAAATAGTGATTTGATGCAATTTCTGTTTTAAAATTCGCATCAGAAGAGAAATGATGAAAAAACTGTTTTGGCGGAAACCGATGAAAAAGTCTTTGGCTGAAATTAAGCACTTACAGCATATTTTGAAATACTTAAAGCATGAAAAAGTTAGATTTCAATGGGTTAAGTATTTTATTAAACTTCTGGTATCATGATTTATTTCTATAAACGTTTTAAATGTATTAAAATTAATTAAATCTTAGGCCGTCACTTATGGGGCATGACGCCGCGCCGCGGCGTGCCCCTGTAATTTGGCAGGGAGTGAGAGGTTATAACTGCTTTCGCCACATACTGTACTTTGATTAATAATAAAATATTAAATTAGTATTGAAAATGCCTGGAGTAACTTTTTTCGTTACATTACACTTTCCAGAATTATTATATTATATAATTTTTATTTGACAATGTTCATATTGTTTAAATAAACGGCAGTGATATGACGCTCTCCGTACCCGAATGTATGGGGTACGCTGACTGAAATGCAACATCCATCAATTAATTAAATATCAAATAATGAAGAACTTAAAAAGCGGTTCGGAGTAATAACATATGTTCCCTTATAATGTAAGTTTCACCTTAAAAATTACGCACATCAAAATCACATTTCAATCATAATTTATAGGACATTTTAGTCAAAGCGAGACACCATACCCCACTCTCCCCTACTTGACAGATTTTTGCATCGCAGATGTCGTTGGTTCGACATTTTGACTGCTAGGAAATAAAAATCCAGAGAAGCAAACTAGTTTCTAGTTTTAATTAAACTTGAAATAGAGTATCTTTGAAAAAATGAACCAAATAAGATACAGGAAATGAAGAACAATCTTCCTGGATGTGAGAAAGGAAAAGGAAAATAAACAAGAGCAAGTGGATTCTGCGTGCCTGGAGCATGTGATCTTCCATTCAATTGATTTTCTGGACTTTCTCTGATAGCTTATGCCTCAGAAGAATAGAAAGGACGAAGCTCGCACATCTCATATAAGATAAAAAGGAGACTGAGGAGCGGGCAGGGGATTTATTATTCTAACTTCTAACTATAAGCTGGACTAGTTACTTATAGTGAAAGGAAGTGAACTATCTTCGTAATTCACTTTGGCTTAAGATTAGGAGGGCAAGGAAAGGGAATAAATTACCGATGCACGACTATGATAGAAACAGTGTTGATAAGACCAACTTCTCCTAAACAAAGTAGAGGGACAAAGACCGCGAATGAAATAGAATCAGAAACACCGTTAAAGCATCAGGAAAACGATCACGATCGATAAACGGATTCTCTGCTCCGAGCAATTGAATATCTTCCTGTAAACAACACATGATTTAAATTACTTAGAATCGCATTTCCTCTCAATGTATGAATCTCTCTTGCTTCTATTACGTTTTAAAAAAATATAGACTTATGTTTTTCATTTGTATCTGCAAACGTCTAATTTTACATTATTATAATATATAAAACAGTTTTTGGCGAAAATTATTTGACTGATCAATTTTTCCTGCAGAGAAAATCAGGGTTGCTACAAAATGCCAATGTCGAAATACCCTGATTTTTCCCTGACCAATTTTTATTTTCCCTGCCCGTTATAAATATTTCCTTTATGTATAAACATAATCTTACACCTAGGAAATCTATAATAGAATAGAAAAAAATATTCGCTTTTAAATTTATCTTAAATACTTTAGGGACAACAGTCATACAGAATTTTATAAGCTTTAACTTCAGCTTACCTAAAATTCCAGACTTCACAGCCCAAAATGCTCTCAAAACAGGAGAAATGGGGTGATTTTTTACAAAAATAGTGGAATAATAGGTGAATAAATTCTTTTAAATAAAATTAATGTATAAGTACCATATTGAAAGAGTTTAGTTTTCAAGTTAAAAAGTCGAAAGTCTTAGAAAAACTCTGCCATTCATACCCACCAAATTTTAAACAAAGAATGATGATTTTTTAACCAAATAGCGGAAGTTTTACGCAAAAGATAAAAATTTTCATCAAAATAGTATAATTTTTAACCGAATAATTACATTTTCAAACAAATGGTAGATATTAATTCATTATTTACCAAAATGATGCACTTCCTACAGAAAAACGATAAAATTTCAAGCAAAATGCTGAACAAAATAGTTAAATTTCAACCAACATTTTCAACCTACGAAGGTGAATTCTTAACCAAATATTTGAACTTTTTAGCAAAAGAGTCAAATTTTCATCAAAATAGTTGAATTCTTAACTAAATAGTTCAAGTTTTAACCTACAAAGTCGAATTTTCAACCAAATGTTCGAATTTTGTATCCAAAAAGACGAATTTTCAACTAAACAGTTAAATTATTGACCAAGAAATACGACTTTTTAACAAAATAGTTGAATTTTAACCAAATAAATGAATTTTTAAACAACAAAAATAATTTTCAAACAAAAAGATTTATTTTTCACCAAAAAGACTAATTTTCAACAAAAAGTGTAATTTTCAACAAATTAGTTAAATTTTCAACGAATAAAAGCTAAAATAATGAGTCTGTAAAAAAATTAATTCATAGCAATGAAGTTCAAATCAATCGAATTTAACTCGAACAGTTCAATATTTCACCACACAGTCGTACTTTTAACCAAAAAAGATCAACATAACAGAAGAGATGAATGAATGAAAAAGGCAAATTCTCTACCAAACTGTTGAATTTTCAACCAAAAAAGATCAATTCTCATCGTGAAATGTAAAAGTTGAATTTTCATCTAAAAACTGTCAGTTTTTAGATAAAATTCGAATAGTTCAATTTTGAGTTAAAAAAATTAATTTTCTGATAAAAAAATGAATTTTCAATAAGATAGTTAAATTTTCGACCAATAAGATAAATGCTTAACAAAGTAATTAAACTCTTAACCAACTAGTTGACTTTTCTACCAACAAAGATGAATTATCGTCAAAAAATGTAATAATTGAATTTTCAACTAGAAACGCTTAATTTTTAGCCACAAATGGAATAGTTATTTTTCAGTTGAAGAATTCGATTTTTTACAAAAACAAAAATTTGCAACAAAATAATTTAATCTTGAACAAGTTAAATCAATTTTTAACAAAGTAGTTCAGCTTTCGATCAAGCAGTTGAGTTTTCAATTAAAAAGATGACTTTTCATAGCGAAATGTAATAACTGAATTTCGAACTGGTAACGATAAATTTTCAGCCACAAATGGAATTGTTAAATTTTCAGTTAAAGAAATTAATTTTCTACTAACAAAAATTTCAACAGAATAATTTAATCTTGAGCTAATTAAATTAATGTTTAACAAATTAGTTGAACTTTGAATCAAGTAGTTGAACTTTCCACTAAAAAGGATCAATTCTCATCGTAAAATTTAACAGTTGAATTTTCAACTAAAAGCTATTAGTTTTAGCTCAAATTTAAATAGTTCCATTTTCAGTTAAAAAAATTAATTTTCTGCTAAAAAATGAATTTAAAAAAATAGTTAAATCTTCAACCAATAAAAGAAATTCTTAACAAAGTAATTCAACTCTCAACCAACTAGTTGACTTTTTTATCAACAAAGATGAATTATCGTTAAAAAATGTAATAATTGAATTTTCAACTAGGAACGCTTAATTTTTAGCCACAAATGGAATAGTTATTTTTTAGTTAAAGAATTCAATTTTTTGCAACAACAAAAATTTGCAACAAAATAATTTAATCTTGAACCAGTTAAATTAATTTTTAACAAAGTAGTTCAACTTTGAATCAAGTAGTTGAATTTTCAACTAACAACTATTAGTTTTAGCTAAAATTTAAATAGTTCCATTTTCAGCTGACAAAATTAAATTTCTACTAAAAAATGAATTTAAAAAAAAAGTAAAATCCTCAGCCAATAAAATAAATTCGTAACAAAGTAATTCAACTCTCAACCAACCAGTTGAATTTTCTACCATCAAAGATGAATTATCGTCAAAAAATGTAATAACTGAATTTTCAAATAGAAACGCTTAATTTGTAGCCACAAATGGAATAGTTAATTTTTCAGTTAAAGAAATCAATTTTCTACAACAACAAAAATTTTCAACAAAATAATTAAATCTTGAACCAATTAAATCAATTTTTAATAATGTAGTTCAACTTTCAATCAAGCAGTTGAATTTTCAATTAAAAAGATGACTTTTCATAGACAAAAGTAATTATTGAATTTCCAACTGGAAACGATACATTTTCAGCCACAAATGGAATTGTTAAATTTTCAGTTCAAGAAACCCATTTTCTACATAAAAAAAATCTCACCAAAATAATTTAATTTTCAACCAAAAAGGATCAATTCTCATTGTAAAATGTAACAGTTAAATTTTCAACTAAAAACTATTAGTTTTAGCTCAAATTTGAATAGTTCCATTTTCAGTTAAAAAAATTAATTTTCTACTAAGAAATTGATTTTAAAAAAAAAGTGAAATCTTCAACCACTAAAATAAATTCTTAACAAAGTAATACAATCCTCAACCAACTAGTTGAATTTTCTACCACCAAAGATGGCTTTCTTCAAAAAATGTGATAATCGAATTTTCAACTGGAGAAGCTTAATTTTTAGCCACAAATGCAATAGTTATTTTTTCAGTTAAAGAAATCAATTTTCTACAACCGCAAAAATTGTCAACAAAATAATTAAATCTTGAACCAATTAAATACTTTTTTAACAAAGTAGTTCAACTTTCAATCAAGCAGTTGAATTTTCAGGTAAAAAGATGACTTCTCATAGAGAAATTTCATAATTGAATTTCCAACTGGAAACGATAAATTTTCAGCCACAAATGGAATAGTTAGATTTTCAGTTAAAGAAATCAATTTTCTACCAAAAAAAATTTTTAACCAAATAATTTAATCTTGAACCAATTAAATCAATTTTGAACAAAGCAGTTCAACTTTCAATCAAATAGCTGAATTTTCAATTAAAAATATGAATTCTCATAGAGAAATGTAATAGTTGAATTTTCATCTAAAAACGATCAATTTTCAGCCAAAAATAGAATAGTTAAATTGTCCCCGAAGAAACATTTTTAGGAAACAATTGTTTCAGTTTTTAAGTTCTTGTACTTTGAAATTGAAACTTTGTGCGAAATGAGCTTGTGCCTACTAATCGATAACACATGCATTGCAGGTGAGCGCATGTCAGATAAACTCTGTTACAGGGTCATAATTGATCAAATAAGAAAAATAAAAACAAAATTTGAAAAATAATGCAAAATTCTAGGTCCCACCGAGATTTGAACTCGGATCGCTGGATTCAGAGTCCAGAGTGCTAACCATTACACCATGGAACCTTCGGGTATTCCTCCCCGAATTTTCTCTGTTCACGGAATTCCCCTATATGAGTCATATCATCCCTTATCACGCTAAAATAAGTCTAATTTTATAATTCAAAATTCATTCACTCACGAAGTACATAAATTTAGATTCGTTTCCATGATATCCTTCTCTACACAGATGCTCTATTTATAAACACTTAAACAGTTACTATTATTACTAGAAATACTTGCTTTAATTTATGTTTTTTACAATTTTTTATAACAATTTTCAAATACTCTTTTAAATATTGTTTAATAACTCTCAATGATCCAATCCCCTAATTGTGTTTTATTTTGTCCTAATAATATAACGAGTGCTACTGCTCTTAGAGCAACGATGAGCCCTGTTGTAAATCAAGCTACGATTATTTATTGCCGTTGAAACAATAATTATTGCTAGAAGGACTATAAATTATAAGAACTCAATTGCTATTATTATGGTAATCCTCTATTCAGAGTACAATGAAAAATTGGCATTTCCCGTTCTTAACGCCATGGGGATTCGCGTTTTACTTACAAAATGCGAAGTCATTGTAGATGAAAGTATTTTCATAAACTAAAGATTAATTGACTGTTCATTCATAAAGTTAAAAATTTATTTAATACATAATTTTTCATTTATCATTAGCTAATTATATAATTGCTCGATCTTGCTTTTAATTAACAACAGAAAGTAAAGCTCTACCTCATATATTTGAAATTTGTAACACTATAAGGAAACGGAAAAGTCTTTGGGGCCGTGCATAAATTATGTAGTCTTCGAGGGGGGGGGGGCGTGGACAAAACCATTTCTTATATAATCTATTTTCAAGTCTGCGAATCACTATAATGCATTAAATGTACTTTGTACATTTAATGTGAAAAAAATGTATGTTACTTTATTGATAATTATAACAGTATTTTTTTGTAATTTACCTAATGATATAAGTAGAACTTAGTGATATGAGTATTAATATTGAATTGAATAATCATAAATTCATGAAATACTAATAAATGAATTATGCAATTTCTTCAGAGCCTAAAATGTTGCGTAGTCCGGCACATTTTGTGTAGTCCGAATTCAAAAATGTGTAGTGGAAAATCAAAAAGTGGGCAATGGAAAATAACCTTTTTTTCAAAAGTTTCCAGTTTTCTAACATATATGTTTTGAAAGTCTTAAAAATAAATACTAATTTTCATTCAAACTATTTTCCTTTAGTCTATAAATGATCAACAATCCTCTTATTTAAAAATCCAACTAATTTTGGTTGAAAAGTTAATTCTTTTCGGTTGAAAAGTCTACTATTAAATTTATGGATGAAAATGCATTTTTTTGTTGAAAATTTAATTTCTTTGTTGAAAATTCAATCATGTTGTAAAAATGCCATTCTTTTTGACTAGCTATTGAACTGTTTTGTTAAAAATTCGTCTTTTTGGGTTGGAAATTCAACAATTTGATTTAAATTTTGTTCTTTCTGGACTAAAAAATTTGGCATTTGTTTAAGAGATCAACTATTTCGTTGAACGTTTGACTTTGGTTTTAAAATTCATCTCTGTTTGTATAAATATCATCTTGTTTGGTTAAAAATGCAACTGAGTGGTTAAAAATTGATCTATTTTCGGTTGAAAATTAACTTTCTTGTTGAAAATTTACATTTTCGAGTTGAGAATTCAACTGTTCTTTAGAAAATTTGTATTTTCGACTCGAAAACTCGACAATTTTTTAGAAAAATCAACAATTTAGTAGAAAATTCCAATATTTTGTCGAAAGTTGAAATATTTTGTTAAAAACTAAATTTTTCTAGTTGCGAATTCATCATTTTATTTCAAAATACATTTATTTGTTTGAAAATTAATTTTTTTAACTGAAATTTAAACTATTCCATTTTTGCTTAAAAATTCATCTTCTTCGGTAAACAATCTTGTTCTTGTGTTGAAAATGTAACCGTTTGGTTGGCAATTAATTTTGTCAACTAAAAATTCAACTATTCTATTTTTGGTTGAAATTTTGTAGTTTTTTGGTGGCAAATATTTTTTGTTGAAAATGTAACTGTTGGGTTGAAAATTAATCTGTTCTCAGTTGAAGATTGATAATTTAAATTGAAAATTCAATTCTTGTGTAGAAAATTCAAATACTTTGTTGAAAATTCATTCTTTTTGTTGTAAATCAGTTTTCTTAACCAAAAATTTAACTATTTGGTAAAAAATTCGATTGTATGGTGAAAAATTAATTTTTTTGTAGAAAATTTGTCATTTTGGTTTGGAAATTCACCTTTTTTGTGAAAATTTCGTCTTTTTCATTTTAGATTGATTTTATCAAATGAAATTTCAATTATTTCATTTTTTTTTTAAATTCAACTATGTGGTCTCTTTTGGTAAAAAATTAATTTTCTTGGTTGAAAATTCAACTATTTGTTAAAATTTTTTGTTGAAGATTCGTCTTTCTTGATAGAAAATTCATCTTCTTGTTTGAAAATTCGGGTGGACTTCCGAAATCCGTAAACTGACGATTTCTTTCATACTATGTATATTTATGTATTTTGATGCGCTGATTACGAAAATGATAGTGAAAATTAGC